>CAEGAF010181693.1:0-42096 GCA_903067075.1 Micropoecilia bifurca
GCCAGCCCGTGCAACAATCCAACAGCCGCCGCCCCTGCGTCAACCTATCGGGGGCGCCAAGTGACTCTTTCCAATATTAGGGGAGAAATGTCCCCCCCTTCCCCCCCCGCTTCCTACACCTATAGGGATTGGTATTGGTAACAGTATCAGTGATACTTGCCCTGTATTTACTTAGAATTGGATCAATACCAAAATATGCATTATTGCATTATTGTGAAGAAATTACAAAAATTACAAACGTTAACTGAGCAGAAATCGTTGTAGTCTGCTATAAAATGATTGAAAGAATATTATTATTATTATTATTAGTAGTAGTAGTAGTAGTAGTAGTAGTAATAGTAGTACAACAGCAAAAAGAAACAAGCAGAAAGAGCTGAACAGAAGAGCTAGATGTAGAATATTTTTAAAATTGACACATATTCGTACTACCTCAAATTGGTCAGAAGGTGTCAGAGTTTGACAAGTTACCCTTTGTATTTGTACAACGTTGCTGCATTTTGTGGTCGCTCATGCAGCATTTAGCTTAATTCGATGAAGAATCAGTTGAGTTTGACTGTGAGAATGTTTTGCATTAAGTTCTTGACCCAGAAGACAGGCGATCGCAGGTTGTAGACTTACACATCAAACGAGCATTATAAAAGAAGTAACGCATACGCGTCATCCACACAATAACCCAAACCGTGTTGTCATTGTGACATTCTCTATTTTTTCAATTGGTTCAGATTGATAGACCCGTAGTATTACATTTTTTATTACGCGCACTGACAGGGCTATTACATGACATTTGAACGCACCAATCAGTTGCTGAGGAGCTGATTGAGTCTACTTCCCTACACTGGGATAGTTGAAGGGAAGCGGACGGACGGCGGTCGCACACGGATATCTCTTCATCGGGCGAATCGGATCTTCTCCGGACAGAGAAACCGCGAGACGCAGCGATCCCTCCGTTCCTCCATCGCGTCTTGCCGCAGGGAGAGATGGCCGGGATTCTGGCGTGGTTCTGGAACGAGCGCTTCTGGCTCCCCCATAATGTGACCTGGGCTGACTTAAAAAACACAGATGAGGCGACGTTCCCGCAAGCCGAGGATCTCTATATGGCTTGTCCTCTGGCTTTCTGCGTCTTTATGATACGGCTGGTTTTTGAGAGGTGGGTTCTGAGCTGACGGGGCGAACGAAGCAAGGTGGTGATGGGGATGCGCTTTTGTTGTGTCGATGAGACGTCGCGCCGCTGTCTGTCCAAACCCCCCCCCACCCCCCTAAACAATGGCATCTTATCTGGTTAGCTCACAAATCACTATGGTTCATCATCCTCCTTCTGCAGGCCTGCAGCGTTGTTTGCCTTTGATGCCTCTGTCAGAGCCGACTGACCGGACCTAACCTGTCCCTGCACACCAAACCTGTCTTTTCCACGAAACAAGAAATAGGCTCCTGACTATTGACGTGTTTTTCTTCTTATTTCAGTGGGGTTGTGCTTTAATTGAGTTTTTCCTGTGTTTGAGTTTTAGTGTAGAATAATCAGAATGGCTCATATTGTGATGATCACAGCAGTTATAATCATGGAAAGTCACAGAGGCCTCACAAGATCTGTTAAACCCAGAGCCGACCCAAGATTACATGGGGCCCAAAGCAGAATTTTGCCAGGTGCCCTTCTTCCAGTTAAGCCCTTCATCCACACCCACCACAGAATCACCAACCCTGTTGTTATATTGTTTAATTGGCAGCTAAAATGTGTGTATTTACCCAATTCGAATGGGTGGTAAGTCGTAGCGCATAAAATACTACGTCTATGCATCCCAATTACGTTGCATCCATAAATCCATCCATTTTTTTATCCCTGCTTATCCTTGCAGTGTCACAGGGGGCTGGTGTCTTTCTCTAGCAGTTATTAGATAAGAGGCCGTTGTGAAGGCAGTTGACTAAATCAGCTATTAAGAAAATTATTTTAAGTTATACAGTGCATCAAGACCCATATGGGTCCCAATTTTAATCTCATGTAGGCAGTTAGTGGGACTATTATGGACAGCCCAGTCTGGGATTTGTTTTCCATACATCCCTTGCACAGATAGGCTCAATATGACAGACTATATTAGTCATGAAATCATTAGAAGAGGAAACAACTGTAGATTCATACATTTTGCAAGTTTTTCAGCACAAACACTCTCAGTCAGGTCACGGCCAATATGAGCTGTAACCACAGATAGTTGTCAATTATTTATTAGTAATTATTACTTAATTTATTACTTTCACTCTTTTTTAGCTTACTAAATACTTATGTATGTTATGATCAAAATGTGTATTATATTTGATATGGGGTATATGGCTGACAGCTTAGCTGTCAGGTATTAGCACTTTAAAACCCAAAAATATTTTCTGTCAAGTGAACCAAGATTAAGTTTTCTGTTGCGTAGCTCCATGCCCAGTGAATGTGAAGTGTGCTCTTCTTATATTGTGCAAAGTGTAACCTCTGTTTAAAAAAAAAAAATAACACAATTGATTTAGTAGAATTTGAAGTTATTTCCATAGTTTTCTTAATTATTTTAGAATATTTGACATATTTTTCTTCAAAATCATACATATTTCAGCTCTTTCCACAGTAAAATAAATAGGGCGAATAATTTGTGGAGACAGGTAATTTCTCCAACTCTTGATCTGACGCAGCTTTTCAGTTAGGTAGAGTTGGAAAGTTGTGAGTTTTATCACTTGTACTTATAAGCCACCGTAATACATATATATATATATATATATATATATTTGTCGTGACAGTTGTCGGAGAAATAAACTCTGTAAAAGAATAAATAAGAGCTAAGATAACACATTTCCTTATTTCTGTGTTTCAGTTTAACAAATACATAGGTATATTGTATATTTGAATCAAACACAGCAGAGAATTTTAATGTGGGTGTTATGGCTTTCTGCCAAGGGTACCATTCTGTTTGTGGGTGGCTCTAGCACTCGAAATGAAGCTGAAGTTTATATGATTAATAGCCTCTGGATAAAAGACTATTAAACGGTTTAAAGTACCTTCAGTCTTTCTTGCTCGTTCGTACATGAAGCATTGTTTTTGAACTCTTATGATGTGTGTTTTCTTGCAGGTTTATTGCAAGGCCATGTGCAATGGGCCTGAAGATCCAGGCCAACGGGCCACAAAAGGCACAGCCCAATGCTATCTTAGAGAAGGTTTTCACTGCTATAACCAAGGTGAGGATATGTGCTTTTATGTTTGATTGTATTTGTTCTGCATCAAAAATATTAACTCGACACATGGGGTGCTTCAATTTTTAATTTATTTATTCATTGCTAGCATCCCGATGAGAAGAGGCTGGAGGGCCTGTCCAAGCAGCTCGACTGGGATGTGCGCACCATCCAGCGCTGGTTTCGGCAACGGCGCAACCAGGAGAAGCCGAGCACCCTCGCCAGATTCTGTGAAAGCATGTAAGACCTATCACTCCTGAATTAGCCACAAGTCATCTATCTTGCATTGAACAACACCCAAGTTTGACTAAAAAACAAATGACAGATTTGTAACCTGCCAAGGAAATCTTATCACAGTGACCTGTGTATCTGCCTAATGTTGATTGCTGCATCAGTGCTTCGCTTTGGCTCCCTGACAAAGCTGATGTATAAGTTAGGGCTGATTTGAATAGGCTGTGCCGCTTTGCCATGCATCAATAAGAAAGGCAGTGACAGTAGTAAAAGCAGGGACGATAGATAACCTTATCAGAGCAGGTTTTCATGCTTACTGAAAGTTCCCTCTGATGCCTTGTGCAGGTAGAGCTGTCTGCCTGAAAGGAAGCAAGAAAAAATGAATCACTTAGACAAATTAGACGTGGTAATATAGAGCGCTTAAAATGTCAGTTTGAGTTTTGGAAATTTTAGAGTGAAGTCTAGATTGTTTTGTCTGCAAAGTACAATATCAGGCAACATCCAAGAAGGCTGGGTACAGTTTTTATTTGTCAGGTGTAAAAATTGAGGCGTCTCCCTTTCACACCTGATTTGACTATCAAGGATTTAAATTGCTTTTCTGCAGGAAAATTTAGTCATGGGACTAATTGCTGGTTCATTTGTCATATTTCATGAGTTGACTGGCATGATCAGAACCACAACCATTCATAAGCTCATTCATTTATTCATTCATTTATTGATTTATTGAATTCTCATAATACCCATTATACCTTAAAATACTATTACTATTTCCATGAGTAAGAAACGGATTGTTTACTGGTAGAATAGAACTAAAATGGGTTGAAACGTCATCATGGAGGGATGAGTTGGTAAAAGGGTGAAACTGACCTGGAGCCTATGTCTCACTTGGTACCATTACATAATCCACAAAACAAGACAATGCAGCAATTGAGAAAGAAGTAAAACCTTGTTTTTCAGCCATGCTCCATGAGGTTTACTCAGTATAGGGTCAGAGGTCAGTTGGTGCCTATCTCCAGTGCTCAATGACCTTATCTCCGTTCTACCAAAAGGCCATTTTGGTTGTCTTTCCTTTGTCGCAAAGGAAAGACAACCATGTATACACACATACACATTGAAACCCGTGGACAGTTTAGAGCAGCCAAATAATCCAAAATAGATTACACTTCAACAAAAATTGAACCCTAGCATGGATGGAAAGAACATGGAAACCACATAGGAAGTTTCTGATTGGGATTTGAATCCAGGACATTCATGCTGCAAGTTAACGGTGCTAACAACTATGCCATAACACAGAATAAGCTAACAGAAAACTCTATACAACTACTAAAATCATTAACGTAACTCAAGGGATCCATCCACAACTTTTGTAAATAGAAAATTGTAACTCTATTTTGCAATTTGCCACTAGCACCATAATGAGAAAAATAAACAGACACAGAAAAACTGGAAAGTGTTTAAAATATTAGAACTAAAAATACAATTGAATTTTTCTCCTGTTTAATTATCTTTAGATTTCATGTGATTTCTCTTCAGAACATATCCAGTGGATATCTAATAGTCTCTTCTTTTTTTTTTCCTTTTGGCAAACAGACGTTGAAATGCTACTTTGGCCTTTTAAGTGAGAATCAAATGATGCTTCAGTTCCAGTTAACCACTTTCATACTGTGGGTTAATAGTTAAAGCCATTTGATAAGAAACCCACTCAAGACGGCGAACAGAGAGCCGGCTAATCTGCAGTAATGCGTTTGCCATCAGAGAGATTGTAGTTACTTGGCAGTGTGATGTCAAAGGCCAAAGAGCCAGTTTTGTTGTCAGAGCCGAGTCATGTCTGACACCATCGGAGCAAATCTGACAGTCTGAGACACGGGGAGCTTCACATCCCCTGATCCGCCTGAGGCTGCTGTTCTCTCAGGAGAACACATTTCACTGATTAGACCACTGGACTCGTATTACAACATCACAGAGGACTCTCGGAAGACAAAAACATGCGTTTTCTTGCTCAAGAAGAAACTGGAATTTTACCCCTCAGCTTTTTCAACCACGCTTTCAGGTGGCTAAAGAAACAACTGTGTGGACGCTGTTATCTGCAGCGTAATTAGCGTTGCGGACCTCTGGGCTTTGCAATAGTTTGTCCAGGTCGTCCGCCTCGGTTGTTGCAGGTCTCCAAACGAGGCTGGCTTCAGTCCCTTCTGCAGCAATTGTGCAGTAATTAAGCTCTCGTGCCCAGCTGTTCCAGACTGATAGGATTCT
The DNA here is from genome assembly GCA_903067075.1 of Micropoecilia bifurca. NCBI lineage: Eukaryota > Metazoa > Chordata > Actinopteri > Cyprinodontiformes > Poeciliidae > Micropoecilia > Micropoecilia bifurca. The sequence continues at coordinate 5,674 of CAEGAF010181693.1, forward strand.
TTGTTTCTCCATTGTGTGGACCACTGATCTGTTTTGTATTCTTTTCATTATGCAAACACACAGTGTGTAGAAAGCATGTTTACTGAGAAATAATGATGATTGCATAGAGCTTTTGTTTGGAAGCTTTTGTCTTTTCTGACCCCAAATATACTGCAAGAAAAGTAACTAAGATCATGCTTCTATTTTTAGAAAGAAACCTAAAGTGGGATGACTCCTGGAATGAAACTTTCAACTGGATCAAAAATAAATAAAATTAGATGATGAAAGTGAAGTTTTTATAGTCAGGTTTAACAGTTCATCTTCTCTTCAGCTTTTTCTTTATTAGAACAAGATGAGAGTAGGCTGGGAGTCCTCACTGGCTCCAGCTGCTGAACTTCTCTTTTTCTGTCATTATTATCTTTGCTTTTACAGGGAGGAAAGAAATGTCATCACCCCAACTTGGGTTTTAACCAATATAGGCAGTGGGGGAGTTTTGGTATAGGAAAACTGGTCAGGGTGACAAGTTGTCAGGGGGCATCTCAAGTATAATAAGAAAATCAAAACATTTCCGATAGTTGTGTGTTTTCTGTTGCATATTTAAATATCCAGTTAAGGGGGATTTGGCACCCCGTGTTGTAAACAATGTAAACAAAACAAAAAAAAAGTTCATATCTAAAATCATTATTTCTGACTGGGTAAACTTAAAGAACCACTAAATATTTCTTGACATCTAGGACGAATTTAAAAAAAAAAAATACCGTAATAATATTTGATTTTTTTTTTTTTTTTTGAAAATGTAAAATCCTTAGACTGGCCAAATCAGAAATGGATAATTCGGAACTAAACAGAAATTCTTTAAAACACAGTTTGACTTCTCCAAAACTGTTTCTATTTAAGAAAGTACAATTAAGGAGCAATTGATTTTTTCTTGTTTTTTGCTCTAGGCCCCTTTCAGTTGAGACAAAAAAATAAATAAAATAGAAAAACAACTACAACATATTGATTGGTCGAAGCTGTAGTACGTTTTTCAAGACTTATAGATTCTTTGAAATAGTTTGAAACCAAAGACACTGTCTGCTGGTTAGAATAAAAGGCCATTACCATTTTCTTTACTTGTGCAAATCAATTCCCTAATAAATTAAACAAAAGATAAAAAGCTGAGTCGTGAAAAGAAACCATTAAGTGCCAATCAATACTCTTAAATCCTACGTGGAGAAGGTAAAGTAAACGAAGCAGCATCAACTTTTATTATTTTGTTCCTGTCATTAAGCAGAATAAATGTGGAATTGTCTTTGCCCCTTTATCCCTCACTATAACCTCATTAAGTTGCTATGCTCAGTTACAAGAGCTAAAACAGTACAATCTACTATCAGGAACTACTTATTGTTTGGATGTGTGTTTATTTTGAAGGGACAGTATTTGTCTCATAGCATTTCAGATAGCCTTGTTTATTTCAGGTTATTAAAACACTACACGGCAATTACAGAAATGTAGGACTTCAGGGATATTAACACTTACATAATTATTATTGGAGCTTGAATCTTCGAAGAATCCATGGAGGATCAGGAGGGAGAGGTTAGGCTGACGACTGGCGATTCATCCTCAACCAGACTGGTTCTAATATACATAAAAAGGCAATAAAAGGATTAAAACATAATGCAAAACGTATATGACACAGCAGCGGTAATAATGCTCTCAACGTGAAAGGCTTTTACGTTTTTTCAAAGGAAAAAAAATCGATCAGAAAGGTTAATAAATCTGACCAATATGCATGTAAACGTTCAACATCATGAAAAAACATACACCAGATTATTACTGATCTGTTCAAGTTAACCAATAATTTGATTAAATTTCACCGGCTTGATATTTTCCAACACTAACATTCGGCATGCTAAGCTAAACATGCTAACACCGAGCCGTGTGGCGAACGTGACGTCTGTCATACAGGTTGAGCTCAACTCAAAATAATAGTTATAAACCATCTCAGAAAAAAAGACTTACCAAGCGCAGTAAACACTTAAAACAGGTGGAAAGTAAATAGTCCTGAAATGTCTCGACTTCTGTCACTTTTCTTCGGTGGAAATCTGTGATTCTGGGCGGAGTCAGTGAATTAACTCCTTCAGTGTTAGAGCCGCTGGAGGAGTTCAGAGTTCAGAAGTAAAGAGTTATTGTTTCTGTTTTTACACCTCTAGATTTGATACGGAAACACTTTGTTTTAACACTGGATTTTAACTACTAATAATACACACCTCAGACTTACATAAACAGAAAGTTAACTCTGCTTTTGCATGAAGTCTACTAACACCAAAACATTTAACACTTTTGAATTTGCTGTGTATTTAAACAACGTTTTGTAAGTTATTTGTACCATAAGGGGAGTTCATCATAGCACAAAATTGTCTCTGTTTACACTTAAAAGCATTCGTCTGTTGGGTGCTAATGAGAAGTTGCTGATAATTAAATGGCAAATCCTCAATTATCTCAAAAGGTGCTGTCTGAAAAAGTGAAAGCAATTTCTACAAAAACACAAAAAAAACATCTGTGTTTGACTTCAGAAAATCTATTCAAAGGATGCCGTTGTGAGTCATCGGGATATTTTTTTGTGCATGGCAGCATTTCAGCAACACTTTGAGAAAGATTCTTGCAGGCTCGATCAACCAGTAGCCATGCAACAGTCTTTTACTGTGTGCCATGTACACTCGTCCACTCAATTTGCTTTTACAATACTTTTGATCATGCACATCAAGCAACTGGTGATGCTTTCCAATAAGCTGCATGTTGTCTTGGTGATTATTTTTCTGCTATTTGTTGAAGGCTTATAACTGAGTGTTTCAAACAACCACAGAAAAGGACTAGATTTTCCTGATATGGACACATTGTGATGATAATATAGATTTGTGCTCCTCTCCATTGAGGTATTGAGGGTTTCAGGTCTAAATGAAGTCAGCTGGAGCATCGTTGTTTGAAAAAACAAAAAAAGGAAAGCTATGTTTCTACTCTCTCATCCACCTACTTGTTTTTTTGTTGTTTCTTTTGGCAGAAAATCCTGTGTCCTCGTTTCCCAGAGGGATTAATAAAATATTTTTCAACTGAGCTCGATTGATTTGAATGTAGCCTGCATGGTCTTAGCTGAAGATTTGCCTTTGCTTGTTTGATAGTTTTAAATTCTCATTCTCCCTTGCTGACTGTTAAGAACCGGTTTCATAAAGTAGGCACGTCTTTCTTGTCAGCAAGTCTTTGATCACAGCCGTGTCAGCTCCAGCAATATCTTCTTTGTAAACCTCAGAGGCAGAACTCCTAATCACATCATTGTGCAGAAACTAAAGTCAATGCCGGATTATTTAAAGCACAGAGTGGGGAAGGCTGGAAGCAGACCTAAGAGGAACACGTCACCGATTGTCTTTGCAGGACAATTATCTTGTGATAGAAATAAATTAGTGTTGTGCAGCACGACTTGTGGCATAAGATCCCTTAAAGATCTTTACTTGTGAAAATGAACCTTCTTTTTGATTCAACATAGTTTTCTCAACAAAAAGATGGTGTAAATTTCTAATTAAAAAAGAAGCTAAGAGAAGTGAAACATTTCACCTGCAACTAACATGGATTTGCAGGTAAACATTCAAAGGCTCAAAAGAACTTGTTACAATTATTGTAGTGTCAAGGTCACGATGGCCTTGACAGTCTAATCATAATGTAGCTGCAATTTACTGGCCAAATTGTTAGAAAAAAATGTCTAACTCTGAATATGTTTTCTTCTTATTTACTCTAGGTGGAGATTTACATTCTATCTATATATTTTCACCTATGGAGTGCGTTTTCTTAAAAAGGTAAGCTTTTTTTTTTTTACCCCCAGTCTCATATTGTAAATGTCACAGCTAGAAGTACATACAGGGCCTTGCGAAAGTAACCCCACCCCTTGAACGTTTTTCATAATTTTGGGCATCTACACTTAAAATCCAATGTAACCAGTATGTCATTTAATCTCAATATATGCCGATGTTTTTAAAGCCCTAAGAGTTTTGCTAGAGAAAATTAGTGAACAAGCAGAACCATAAAGACCAAAGACAATAGCAGACAGGTCAGGGGAAAGTATAAAGCAGGTTTAGGTTATAAAACAATATCATAAGCTTTAAACATCTGGACTAAGTAGTTAACTGGATTAACTACTTAATCCAGTTATGCACAAACGGAAAGAATATGCTACATTTGCAAACCTATTAAGGACATTCAGCATACTGTGGGAAATGTTTACTTCAGCAGGGACATGGACGCTGGTGTGACTTATGGATAGATGGATGGAGCCAAACACAGAGCAGTGATGTTAGAAAATCTGTTAGAGGCTCCAGAAGACCTCAGACTAAAAATGTTAGAGATTAACCTTCCTGCAGGACAACAACAATAAGCATACAGCTAGAGCTACAGAAGACTGGTTTAGATCAAAGATTATTTACGCTTTAGAGTGACCCAGTCACAGCAAAGTCAAATTGAGAATCTGTGGATAAATATGAATTACCGGATACTATTTACAGAGATTCTACATCCAATCTGATCAGATATTTTGCAAAGGCTGCCTGTGTAAGTCTGGTAAATCCTGCCCCAAAGAGCTTGCTGATGTAACTTTTTTTTTTTGTTGTGACTTTTTAAATGACAATTATTGATACAAAAAAAGTCTTTGTGTCTGAATTTTAAAGTGTGATAGGCTTCTAAAATGTCCTCAATAATGCATAATGGCTACTAAATGGTGTTGTACAAAAGTTACACTTTTCTTACAATTTTCATTTTGTTCAGTAAAATAGCGATGATAATAAATGATTCTTCCATTGATGTTCTGTTGCCAGTTCTCCTTCTCTGGCTGCATTAAATATTTTAAAAGCATTATTACTCATATTTGGTCATTTAAAATGTTGATTTTTGCTACAAACTTTAGCTTTTCAAAAGTTCTTTATGTTTCGTATTGAGGCTGACAATTTCTTACTCTTTCTTGTTGCATTTACTGCGCCAAAGCATCTTCTTTAAATAGACACACTCTCACCTTTATAAAGTTGCAACAAAGTTTATCAGAGCCTCTCAGTACTCCTACTTAAAAATCTGCCAGGTACTGATTCTGCTGAACTCCAAGAACAAAAAGCCACGGGAGATAAATCTGAGAATGAGTCAGCTGACTGATTATTACTGAAAAATAGAGCTCAGGAGGTTTCACATATTTCATGCATATATTCATGAAAGTGCATACATAATAGCAATCACGACAAGAGCTGAGATAGAGTTGGAAAAAAAAAAGTCTCTGAGACACAAGTTGCATGACGAAGCAATTTGTGAAAAATAGCTCACTCTCCGGCAGTTGGTGCTGCAGGCGCCAGCCTCCAGCCTCTGTGGGATTTATTAATAGAGCAGGTCTGGAAAGCAGTGCAGGAGAACTAAACTCAAGCGCAGTGACGGGTTTGCTCATAACACATTTACTCAGAATTTAAGTGTAGCCTCTTTTCCCACCAGAACAAGCAGCGTAAATCTCTTTGTCTCATTCACTGTAGTTTTTCTTTTTTTTAATCCATGATTACAGCCACTCTTACGTATAGTAATAAGGACATTTTAATTAAGGTCAAAATTTTGGATTTGATTCTTTCCTTCAGACTCCATGGTTGTGGAACACTAAGGAGTGCTGGTACAACTACCCTTACCAGGTAGAAGTTAAGAAAAACTTTCCAACAACTTTACAAAAAGGTTTCTCCTTCTGTTTAAAATGTTCTGAGATGTTCTCCTTATACGTATGCAGCCTCTGACTGTGGACGTCCATTACTACTACATACTGGAGCTGTCCTTCTACCTGTCGTTACTCTTTTCCCGCTTCACAGACATCAGGAGGAAGGTAAGAATGACTACAGCATCACTCAGACAACATTCCTTCTAAAATCACACCTATAATTCACTTTAGAATGAATCGCCATAGAAAATACCATTGTCGTCATGAATACCAAGCTTTTCTGACTCACTGCTCTTGCATAGAAACAGTTATACATAGCCTGTCTGGCCTGAAGTTGGTTTCCTGACTTACTCATGTAGGAAATAACAAAATATCAAAAATCCAAAAATCTTGTGACGCCCAAAAGGTTCTGCAAGCATTTCCTAACTGATACCACTTACATTGTTTTTATTTTGCAGCTATTTGCCTAATATATATTTAGCATCCTTCCCTTTTTTTTTCTTCTATAAAATTCTTTACAACTGTAAAACTCCCACAATTTTCAAGTCTAGAAATTGGTCTGTTAAATGTATATATACATTTCAAGCCTTTTGGTCATGTCCTATAATGGATTATATATGAGAGAACCAGAGGAAAGACGATGTTACACCGTGTGATGGAGTATACATGAAAAAAAAAAAATTAGGCTTCTGTAATATTTTAGAACAGACAGAATGATTACAGTGTTGTTAGTAAGCCTAGCAGCTGAAAGCAAATAGAAAAACCGCGTTACGTCCCTGTGCTTCCTCAGGCATCGCGTTGGAACATCCTACTTATACTACTTCACTTAGTACCTCTTTCTATCCTGCATAGTTTGTTTTTCAGAGGACCTGTTAGCACTAAATATGGTGCATTTACTGCATGGGGGGAATTTAGGATTTCTAATTTAGGGCCAATCAAGTTGAAAATCAACTGCTCTCTACTAAAATTATGAAAATTATTTATTGTTAAGAAATAACACCCAAAAAAGTGCATAGAAACATGCTGTAAGTTTACATTACTCCATTGTTAATTGAAGTAATTTACTTTTCTCATTAGTAATATCGCCTAAAGTTTTACTTTGTTGGATATCAGGGCTTGAATTCATAAATCACATAACAATATGATCATTTGTGATAAATCTAAATTTTTCTGACTCCTCTCTTCCTCATCTCCCTTTACGGTGCTTCTGACTTTGACCTTTGGTATTTTCAGCACTAGCTGGCTCATGTTTGGGTTTCTACGGGCATCATCAAACATGCACAATATTTTATTGGCTTGTAAATTTCCAAACCATCCACTGAGATTTTACAAATTAAACACTGTGATGATGCAATATTTGCAATGTATTCTGCCACTCCAGTAGGTAAAAGATATTGTAGTTTCTATCTTTTTTTATTTAAAGTTCAACTTGGTCAGTTCACAAATCCATATCTTTTCACGTCCATTCTTTTTTGTTGTTTTATTGTATTTTTTTTGTGAAATTGGTTCATTTGTTGTTTGCATGCATCACAGTCATGGTCTTTACTCCCTCTTCTGGTTCATCCACAGCTCTGCCCTTCCCATCAAACTCTGCACTCAGAGCAGGCTCCATGATGCCATGCTGTTTGCCTTCACTCTGTCATCTCTCTGTTGACTGTTGGCATGTGTTTCTGTTTTTGTTTCTCCTTTCAGTTTATTTCATGCACAGCACTAGACTGAGGAGGGTCCTCTGCATCTCCTGCCAGTTCCAGTATGTCTCTCCCTGCACACTCTTGCCTTCGTTTTCACTCTGCATCTTGTGTTCATCCTGCTCCTTTTCATCCTCCCTCCTAATTCACTTAACCTTCTACGCTGGTTCTAATTGTTTACAGCTAAAACCTTCCGGTAGCTAAATAATTGCAAGGACGCTTATGGCCATGTCTCTATGTGCATTTTCATTCACATGGAGCTCTATTTAAAGCTATCCCAAACTTAAGGTGGTACTACAGGCTGATTTTATTATTACGTTACAGTAATGTTCAGCTCAAGTCCTATTTGGTTTCTAATTTCATTTTATTTTTATTTTCGTTTTTAGGGTATTTTGTAGTAGAAATGTTGCAATTTGATCTTGAGTGTGAAGTTATAATCATTGCAAAACCTCACTGAAACTAGTCATGTTGCAAATGCAACTTTGATGTCATTTATTTGAGTTTATTGTAACAGATGAACATAGGGCTGTGAATTTTATTTTGAAATAAAATGAGAAGGATATGTAATTTAATCTCAGCATGAATCCACCATCTCAGAAAAACCGTGGTAGCAGCATGATGCTGTGGGGTTCATCTCTTCAGTGGGAATAGGGAAGCTGGTCAAGGCTGGTGACAAGAAGCTAAAAACAGGTAAATAAAAATGGTGAAGTATAAGATGGAGGCTCACCTTGCAGTGGGCTCATGACCACTAACATACAGTCAGACTCAAAGCTACAATGACTAAATGCTAAAATGGTCTAGTCAAACTAAATGTAAAAAATGTAAATGAAGAAAGAGGAGTTTCCCCTGATGAACTGTCACGCTTAGTTACCAAGCAGAGTTCAGTGATTTTCACTCAAACAGCACTTTATTAATTCTTGCAAGAATGAGAACAGCAAGCATGTCCAGTGTCTGTTAAGTCTGGTCTGTTCTGTCTGGAATTTGAGTCACTACCTACTGATACTTGGGTTATCATAGAGTTTCTCACAACGAGTCTGGGAACTGACATTTCTGGCTCATCATGAGGACGTTAACAAAGATCTTTGAAACCTTGAAAATTCAGGAGCTTTCCATTCTTATCTAAACCCTCCCTATAACATTCCAGTTTTCAGGTTGATTTATTAAGCATTTTATAAAGCACAGGCCATTTTCTTATACTCCACAATTATGTCCTGCCTGTGTACACGTCAGATCCAATGAAATACATAAACTTTTGTGGAATTTAGCAAACTTCAAAGACTGTGAATAAATTTGCATGCTCTGCCAAACTAAAGTTCAACAACTTGCAGCACAAAATATTAATGAATCTTGAAGATATCCAAAGTGCATTTTCTAATTCTATTTAAAGGCCTTATGCTGTGATGTTTAAAAATACTTTCAGTACATGCCTGATGTTTCCTCGGCAACTGTCTCTGCAGGATTTTCTGATCATGTTCCTGCATCACGTGGCGGCGATCTCTCTCATCGTATTTTCTTATGTGAACAACATGGCACGAGTGGGGACGCTGGTTATGTGTCTACACGATGCAGCCGACGTGCTGATAGAGGTGAGACCCTGGCAGTAGATTAAACGTTGCATGTAGATGAATAAGCATCTGAGAAATGAGCTTAAGTCAGCAGCAGGGTGTTCAGAGATATGTTCATATGCCTGTGTTTATTACAATGGACTGCAATCCATGTGTAAATCCTGACCCTGCTTTCTGGCTCGCAGTTAAAAGGCAAAACGAACAACAGTAAGCATGTCCCTTCATCTGTCGAACAAGGTGGATCCCCTATTATGTCAATCATGTGATCTATCTTGGTGCTTGCAGATTAATATGTACTGGTTGTATTGCTCAAGGAAGCAATCGAATGATTGCATATGTATTGTTTGTATCTGGAACAGTTTCTTAAAAATGCACGTGAGTGAAGCATTGTTATTCACACTTGACTATTTATGCTAATTGGAGTTTCTAGGATGTTTTAGTCAGTTATTCACGACTTTGTTTCTCCCTGCAAAGGTTGGTTTCTTATAAGTGTTAGAAATTTGAAAGACAGGAAGACATGCCTCTTAAGTAAGGTAAATGTGTGCTGATTATCCCACAACAGGACATAGCTACAAAAACATGTATAAACTTGACACACACAGAGAAAAAAGTTCAAAAAATGTGGATGAAGCTGTATCCATGTTCCACATTCAGCTTCAGCTTTATCTGTTTAGTTAACTTCAATATTTATTTATTTTTTCTAGTTGTTTGAGATTTATTTAAAGAACCTTCTATCTGTTGCATTTTCGGTAATATTTGTTCACTGGTTTTTGTTTTTATTCTATTCCAGGCTGCCAAGATGGCCAACTATGCCAAATGTCAGATACTGTGCAACCTCCTGTTTGCAATGTTTGCAATTCTCTTCATAACTTCCAGGCTGGGAGTTTACCCCATCTGGTAAGAATGATTTACTTTCTCTGTGATCCAAAGCTGGCATCTCCGTTGATGAGAGACTTAAGTGCAGTGGTGTTAGGTGCCTGCGTTTCCACACAGTTCAGTAGTCTTACAGGCAGCCAGAGCTTCATATCCCGAGCAGCCTGAACTCCTTATCATCTTTTAGTAGCTAATGTTCGAAAATGCATGTCAGAGCCATCAAGATCTCAGTCCTTTTTTTCTTTTTAACCCCCTTTCTCCACAATAGTTTGCGATTTGGACAGATCTGTGTGAATGTTGTTGCTAAGTAATAGTTACTATGGATACTACAGCTTTAACCTTTCAAAGAAAAGACAAACCAGCTCATGAAAAGGAAATTATAGTGGTTCTACTCGACCACTGGAGACAAAACCAATGAATTTATGTGATTATTGAAACATCAAATGAGTGTTTATTTATGAAAACTTATTTCTATTTCTGGGGGAATTTTTTATATAGTCTAATGTGTGGCTAATCCAACTTCATTTTTGTTTTGGAGAAAAAAAAGCTGTTTATATATTTTATTTCCACCCAAACAATTGTGTAATTACATTCTCTTGAAAATGCCGGTTAAAACTGGCCAGTCTGTCGGATATTAGGAGAACCTAAATCTAATTTCAGCCCTTGAATACGCAACAGTCATCTTTCAGTCAGCAGCAGCAGCAGCTGTGTGATCAGGACTTCATTAAATGAATGTAGGCATGATTTACATTCTGGGTCAGGCAACTAAATTTTTTTCCACTTTTGCTTTTGATAGAAGCTCTTAATCATCCTCCAAATGCTATTTATGCTATTTTGATGCATGTTTAAAATTAAGTCTGAAGACAGCATTTGAATAACTTATTTTATATAAAGCCTTTGTGGCATTTAAACCAGCTTTAAGCTATTCAAACCAATCTGCATCACTTAGTCGCATGTTTTTTGATTTCAAACTGTAATGCAATGATTCTGCACTATATTTTAGTCAGTTCCTCCATTGCACCATTTTTAAAGTTGTTGCCATGACTTTAGTTTCTGGAGGATGGCTCACAGGCTGCTGTTTGCAAGGAACAAACCAGGGATGAATTGATCGTCAACATAACATTTAGTTGCTGTAAATAGAGACTGCAGATGATGTCTTTGTATTCATTAGCTGTTTCGATTAATTTTGTGTTGCTTGTAAGTCTCATTATATTAAAATTTTATTAAAATATATAGACCTAAATCAATAATTCCTTTAAAAATAAGACATTTACATGTTACATGTTTAAAACATTTATATCTTATATTTTCATGGTTATGTCTTACAGCTAATGAGATCCCCAAATTCTTTTCCTATTTTTTTGGGAAATTACAAAAACATTTTTTATATACTGACATGTTATGGTTGAACTTTACTGTAGTGGACACACAATCTTGAAAAAAGCCTGCTGCCTTGACAGCTGCCCTACTTGACAGTCACTAAAACCCTCCAGAAAAAAGTTAGACCACAAAAGATTATTCCAAATGAAACTGTCTGATCAGAGTTCTATATTCAGCCATATTTTCTGGAAAGTTAACTGGAAGGAAAAGGTATGACCAAGCAAAAGAGATAAAGCATCAAAAAAATAAAAATACAAATATTGTGACGCCAAGTACATGCAATAGTTTGGGGGAGATTCTGACATCAGATTTAAAAGTCAGCCCATATAGACTCTCCTGAACTCGAGAATGTAAAAGGCAGAATTTCTGTGATAACAAAAATACTAAAGAGTTGCTCAGTCCTATTTTCGACTCAAGGAATTTGCATTTGAATTAGAAATGAAAGCCCCAGAGATGAGAAAGAAGAGTAGAAATTAAGAGAATCCAAGTTGAGGACAGGATTATTGTCTAAATTCTTTGTATCCAACATCTTGTGTTTTTCTTATGTAAGAAAAATAATTAACCTTTTTAAATTTTCCTTTCAAAACGTAAAACTTTAACATGTCATTCTCTCCCTGCTGCTGCCGAAGGATTTTAAACACCACTTTGTTTGAGAGTTGGGAGATTGTAGGCCCCTACCCATCCTGGTGGGTCTTCAACCTCCTTCTGGTCTTACTGCAGCTTCTTCACTCATTCTGGTCCTACCTAATAGTGAAGACAGCATGCAGAGCCATCTCCAAAGGAAAGGTGAGTCGCCACACTCTTCTCCTCGGCATCATTCCTAAATGTATGCTTTTTGTTGTATCCTGCGTTAAAAAGCTTTTCCATTAATGTTAGTTTTTCACAGAATCACTTTCATTTTAAGAAAAAACTGCAAAGAATGTCACCCCAACAATTCCATTATTACATTTATAATGTTTAGCATCTGAAGTAGATGTTTTATTGTATCTAATAAATACATATCAAATAACATATCTATTCTATGTTCATGCTACTTTGCAATCTTCAAGGTGGGGAAGTGGAATCCTTTACATGTAAGTAGTTCTACACAACTAAATGCATAGCTACCACGTTTCAGTATATTCAGTATACTTATCATCTATTTCAGACTTGTACTGTCCTAGTTATTTAACCATCAGATTCTTTTGATTAGTCATGCGCCGTTGCTCCATGATTTTAAATAGCTGTGTATGGAATTTGTTTGAAAGTTCTCTGAACATAATTATTTCATGTTATGAGTTCAAGCATTAGCAATGCTAAAATCTACATACACATCCTAATAACACTTACAATAGCATGCTAACACTTTTTGCATGCTGGCACCCCATTTGTAGTGTTCACACTTATGATACCAATGGTGAATCTTATATTAGCCCACAAAAGCTCAAATTATTGTGCTAACAATTAATTTAGCTATGCTAGCACATGCTAACTAAGGCTAATGGTTAAGAAGTGTTTTCCTAACAATAATAACAGAAAACAGGCAACAAAGGTATTGAAAGTAAAAAGTAATGAGTTTTAAACCAGATCCCACTTAAATTAACTTAAATTACCAGCAAACATGCTAAATTGTTGTTCCGTGTTAGACATTTAATACTAATAGTCATGATAAGAAAGTAAACAAAAGTCTCTGTTTCTTTCAGATCAAATGAAATGCCAGTTAAAATGTTGTGATTTCGAGTTCAACACTGTTTTCAGATTTAGGTTCTCAAGTGCAAAATGCCTGTGTTTATTGATACATAGTCAGTGTGTTATTATGAACGCAGAGAAACATAAGTAGGTCGTCAAGTTCTTATTCCAATAAACACAATAGAGGGAGTGAGATCAATTCAACCAGCACCTGTTTTAATCTGCCAGAAAATATATATTTTTAAGTCACATAATATGTCAACCACATTTAAAGGATCAAATAAAAAAGTGTAGATAAATTAAATCTCTAAACAATCATTTCTGCAGGTTTCTAAAGATGACCGCAGTGACATCGAGTCCAGCTCTGATGAGGATGACAGCCCTCCTCCCAGTCAGAAGCACCACAGCAGCAACACCAACGGGACCAACAAAAACGGGACCAACGGCTACCTGACAGGCGTCCCGCACCCAGACGAACACTGACCGAGCTGATATCACGCGAATGGAGCCATGCTGCACACACTACTCCACCTATCTGTGTGTCAGCATATGTATGTGTGTGTGTGTGTGTGTGTGGGAGAGTGACTTTAGGCATATGGTGGAGACATGAGCATCTCATCTTTGTAAGTTATTGATAGATTTATGTGAATGCTGTTTTGTCATTGGTTCTTTACTAATTTTGTTGTGCAGTTTATTTCTCCTCAGCTATATATTTGCATCAAACTATACACTCACTGGCAAATTTAGGGACACGGTACAACACACTCATTTAGCCAACGAATGACAGCGTTTCACTTGATGGTCGAAGCATGCTACATTGATTTACAGCAGTTCGACACTGCACAGGGTGTTTTCCCCCTAAGTTTGTCTTTTTTTTGTTATTTGATTTGAATGAACATGTTTACAAGTTTTTAGTCAGACATCTTTTCTTCTTCTCCTTATGATGTCAGTGTTGACATAATATTAAAACAGAAACAGCTGTGTTTCTCACTTAAACATCAGAGTATTAGCCGGATTCAGTTTTATTGCTACACCCCCAAAGACTTGCCAAAACCGTGAGTTGTTTTCTTTGGTTTTGTTTATCACTTACAGATGAATGATAATGTGAAATTTATGCACATTTGGAAATACATTCTTCACTCAATATGTATATGAGATGTCAATAACAGTAGTATCTGTGTGTGCATCAAGTATGGCTAGATGCTGTATTCTTTATCCAATCATTTTGTTAGATATTCTCGTACATTTCTGGTTATCATTAAATTAAAGGCAATTTGTCCTCTCATGAGGTATATATGAGTTGTTTGAATAATTCAATAATAAAAAAAATTGCAATTATATCAAATGTGTCTTGATGTGTATGTGCAAGAGGAAGCAAGATATTTTTATTAAAGAAATGTAAAACTTTTTTTTTAATAAGCACTAACTGTAATGTAATTCCCGTTGAAAACTTTGTCCTCTAAAGCTTCAAGGGCTAAATGGCTTTTTTTCTAGTAATGATTTTTTGTTATTTTGTCAATAACAAAAATATACAATAATTATTATGATAAATAATAAAGTATTTCCTTTTAACTATTTCAAATAACCCACAATTTTCAAATAACCCACAATTTTAAACAAGCTAAGTCTTCAAATATCATACCAAAAAAACATCATAAAACATCAATAAACTTTGTTAATGTACTACAAAAGAAGAATGGTTTTGATAATTTTGTTCCCTCCCACTGTATCTATAGTAAACTAACAAGCCATCTAGCTTTAGTTTACTATTATAGGTCCTTTGGCCCTCCTCCTGGAATGTTCCTGTTTATTGCGCGCCAGCTAGAGCTCAGGGCATTTCCGCACGAGTGGCTCTGTGAGGAGAATGGTCAAAGTTCCAGGTACAAAGTTAATGAACTGCCGAGGCCTTAAGATGAAGGACCCCATCGACTCGTGCTCTGTAAGTATTTCTAACATAAAAATAAGGGTAATGTTTGGTTTCAAGACTCACTGAGGCAAAGGATTGGAATTGCAACCTAGTGTTAGTGTTTTTCTCCCCTGGACTTAAACTCATAGATCATGTCTTCTTTCAGTACAACCACCTGTATCAAAATCTGAAGCAGTATTCAAAAAATGGAGACAACTATTTGAAAGAACTTCAAACAGTTTTTCAGCAGAGGTAGGTTTAATACATTTTTTTGCAGTTAAAGCACATTTAAATAGGTACCACACTTATGTTTGACAAGTATAGTCCTTTGCTGCAATGTTTCCCGCTTTTAGAGCTGAGCTGGAACTTACGTACTCCAAGGGCCTTGCAAAGCTGGCAGGGAAACTAATCAAAGCATGCCAAGGAATGCCAAAAAAGTAAGAGACATTGCGTTGTCAGTTTTCAGTTAGCTCTGCCTTTTTTCTCTGCTTGGTGTCAAACATGTCCACTCACTCCCAGGAGACAGGCTACAACGTGGTGTACAGTAATAATAGGAGCATGAGAAATAGCATGCATCCTGCATGTAGATGTGATCAAAACATGAGCAGGTGTCAGGTTAATTAGCCCACAGCACTAACCTTTTCATGCTGGCTCCCCCCTCAGTTCAACCTACACCGCCTGGTGTCAAGTGTCAAACGAGATGTACTCGAGAGCAGACGCACACAGGTAGATCTGACCCTGGATTAACCTTGTGACATGGGCTGACTTTACACTACGACCCATTCTGAATAGATTTTGCTGGTATATGCTGTCTGATGTTTTATTTTCAGAACATTAGGAAATGTATTTCAACAAGAGGCCACTGAGGAAATCCGTCAAGTCTTGGATGAACACGCCAAAAGAAAAAGGCCTGTGTGTAGTCTACCGTTTCTCTCTGTGCCAAAACGTTTAATCCTCACTTCCAGTTAATTCTAATATTCATCAGAGCCTCCTTGTGTTTTGGTAGCTGGACACTGCCATTGAAAGGAGTGGAAAACTTTTTACAGCAAACTGGAATGAGCAACTCAAGGTAGGAATATTTTTTCTTATTTAAAACAAGGATCAATGAAGAGGTAAATGACCTTGCAGAGATCAAAGAAAAAGTCTGTGCTGTAAATGCAGATAAGTAAAGTCATAAAAGCACACCTTGTGCTACCTTTTTAGACATGTTTAGAGACAATGGCAGTGAAGAACGTTTTTAAGACTGCCAACAGTCATGTGAAGAACTAAGCACACCCCATTATACACTATCTCACAACTAAGGTCAGCATCAATTACTTGATGTCTTCATTTCTGTACAAACTAATTTTTAAAATTTGAGGACAATTAGTCGAATCTTTAGCCTGGTTGAGGGGTGAATTTTGACTGGGCTGTTGCAACACCTAATTTCCTTGTACTGTCAGTATGCTTTAGATTTTGTAGTGTTTGAGATGATTGTCTGTTTCATTAACCAATTTAGCCCAAGCTTCATCTGTCAGACAGATAGTGACACACTTAGCTTTAGAACACTCATTGCCTGCAATGTTTGACCAGGCCTTGTATGGCTGCAAAACAAAATCAAATCATCACATCTCCACCATCTTGTTCACCAGTTATGTTGTGAGATACTGGTTTTAGTTTGTGTTGGTTTTTATTACCAAACAGGGCACTAGATATTAGCTCGACATAGTAGCTCTACTTTGATTTAAATGTCCAATGGAAAGTTTTTCCAGAAGATTCTTTCTCCCTATAGTCCTTCCAAAAGGTTTTTTCTTTATTGTCCAGCCAGATTTAACTTGTAAAGTAATGCTTGATAATGTTGAGTAAAACTGCCAAGATGCCCTCTTTCAAGAGGGATGGACTTCAAAAATCTAAAAATGGCCCACTTACCCTTTCAAGATTAACAGGAAGCAACTTATTGCTTCTTGTCAATTGTTGAAGTCATTGTTGATGTGTTAACTGTACTGTTAACACATATCTGTGTCCCACAGTCTAGCACATTATTCAAAACCAATGATTTTGTAAAGTTGATCAATTCTGCTGGTGACAAATAAGTAAAATGCATCTGACCGACAGCACCTAACTGCAAGGATATACATAGAAATTAAAGGTAGTGTTTTGGAGTGCCCTTCACAAGCCTTGATACCTTATACAGTTGTTGGCTAAGCTAAAAGGGTGTGTGTGTGTGTGTGTGTGTGTGTGTGTGTGTGTGTGTGTGTGTGTGTGTGTGTGTGTGTGTGTGTGTGTGTGTGAGAGCAACACAACCAACAAACCTAACTGTGAATCATCAGTTTTGCCAGGGGAAATAGGCCAAGGTTCCAGCATATCAACATATCATATCAACTGGAATTTGTTTGTGGAAGAAATCATAAATGTTTGACAGAAGTCATGTAGCTTAATAAGAATTTCAAATACTGAAGTAATGTGTGTAAACTTTTTAAATTTGAGAAAAGTCATTTAAAGTTGAAATTGTAAAGTACTTAAGTGATTCTGTGAGCTTCAACTAAAGACAAACAGCAATCTTTAGTAATGCATCAGGTCCTGTTTCAATAGAAAGTAACCTTGGAAAAGAATAACAGCACAGTTCAAAGATTAATCCCTCCTTTATTTACCTATGACTTGTCTCAGGTGTGGTCATTTGTACAATCTTTATAACCTCAGTCCTCATGCCAACAGTCTCACGTTACCTTTCAAGAAAAAACGGTGGATTCCTCACAGATGTCAGCATTAAAAATACACAAAAATACCTGTTACATTAGAACCTGAAGGAATGCAACATGAGGTGCTATAACCAGAACCCCTACAGTTATTCATACAAAACTCTTTACAAATGTAAGAAGACATAACATTTGTCTAGTTACAATAATTAAATTAAAGTTTTTTTTGATCTAATAAGTGCTTATTGTACTCGAACAGATATTCTGCTCTCCCTGTTGGACCTTTTTATGCCATTCTCTCTTTGAAGCAGCTTTGGAGATGCTTTAAAAAAAGTACTCAACTTATGTCAGTCAGGTTTCTTCAATGATTCAACAACAGATCCTCAATGGTCTGCTCACAATAAGTTGAATTGATACACAATAAGTTGAATTGATAAGATGTTATGTTTCTCCTGGTTTCCTCTGCACTAAAACAGCTGAAAAAAAGATTGCATGGGCTGACAAAAGAACACGAGGCACTTTTCAACTATCTAGAAAACAACAAGCACACCAGCACAGAGAAAGAAAAACAAAAGGTACAGAATATTGTTGGTAAACTGCTTTTATCTCACTTAAGATCTAAAACAAATATATGTTTTGGAAAAGCTATCAATATATCTGTCGGAGATTGAAATTGCATGGGTTTTTTTCTCAGCAGATGTGTAACAGACTGACTAAGTCTGCAGAGCAGCAGTCCATAGTGGATGAACATTACTATAGTGTCAACATGGAGGGTCATCAGATGAGACTGAAGTTGCAAAACACTCTGAAAAACTGCTGTCAGGTGGGAAAACACCTTACTAAATGTTATAATTTATCTAGGTCCTAAATTTATGTAGAATAACTTGAATCAGTGAGAAAAAAAAAAGACATTTCAGTAGACGATCAAATGCCAAAATCTAAAATATTTGAAAATTGAATTTAAACAGTCAACTCATTGTATGTAGTCTGGTAGTTGACCTGTATGCTGCAGGGATTAACAATACAGGAGAAAATCAAATCAAAGTCTTAATGCTGCCTTGCAAAAGTGTGTTCTGCAGTCCTGTCACAGCTTTGTGCAATGGGTGGTTTATCCAAGTGTGATGCCAATAATGAGCTTACTAATAGCTGTATAGTTTCTTTCTGCTTTGCTTAGGTCACACAAGAGCTGGAGAAAAATCGAATTGAAGTTCTGTGCAACCTTTTGAGCAAATATAACCTTCACATGTCTACTTTCAGTCAAACACTTAAGCATGTAAGAAATTCTTCAATGCATCCTGATAACAAATACAAATAGAATCTCTGACAGAACACGGGTTAACCTGCAGCTACTACTGCTCATTCCAGGGTCAAAAGCAGATAGAGCAGACTGCCCAAAGGCTGGACGTGGATAAAGACATACAAACCCTGATGGAAGAAAGTGGCAACACAAATGAAGACAACAAAATAGAGTTTTTGATGGCTGATTATTTTGTAAGTATTTTGTTTTGTTGCGTATTCATCGCTCGTTTGAATGAAAAATACCTTAGTAGATAGGAAATAATAATTTCCATCTGATTTTCATAACTTCCCCAAAAAATACAGCCAAGTACAGTCAAAGTGACAATGCTCTATACACTTTGAACATTTTATTTTCAACTGGGCATCGAGCTCTATCCATTTCACGATGTAATCTGGATGGGGTGCTTGGGGTGCTGTTAAAAAGTATTTCTTCATTAAGGATGTAGCATCATCCCAGCCCCATCGCTCCTTTACTGTTCATCAGCAAACGGGTGAGGCTGTACTTATGAACAGTGAGGTTTATTGGAAATAAACCCTTAGTTTTACCGTAAGAACTGCGTGTACAACAAAAACACAGTGCAAGCTACAAAACCACGCTCTCACAACCGTGACGTTTGTAAAACATAACGTTACAAAAACATATCAACTGCAATTCATAAGCTATACTTTAAAATATCAACTGCAATTCATGAGCTATACCTTAATGTTTACATGTTCACACTTTTAACCGACCAATATTAGAAACATCCTTATTTACAAAATAAACAAACCTTGTGCCCTTATTAAGGGGACCGCTAAAAAACAAAATACATTTCAACACTGTTGCAACTTGTTCCATTCCTTTGTTGTTGTTAAGCTGCCTTTCTATATGACCAGCGGAAGTTGTCTTATCAAAATAAAAGCTAACCATATAGTTTACAAATAAAACGAAGTAAAGGCAATAAGCGCTAAAAAGGTGATACAAGTAAGGAGCTTAATTTTGGGTTATTTGCAAAGAATTTCTTGTTTTTTTCACATTTCAATATTTTAGATCAAGCAGGTTATCAGACAAAGACGTATCATTATCAACACATATAAGATGCAGCTTTTTAAGTGTTTAATGATGGGGGAAACAAATCTAAATCAACTATGTGACACAGAAATTGCCACCTAAAGCTTATAACTTGTGAAATTATCAATTTCTTTCTTTGTTCAGGAGGAGGATAGCAAATCACTGATGACCAAAGACAGAAGAAAAGACGCAATCAAGCTGAAACTCCAGCGTCTCGAAGAAAACATTACTAAGACCAAGAAAGAATGTGAAGGTAAGTCAGTAACTATATGTAATCATTTATAGATGACTCATAAAGATGTTATGTGGTACCATTCTAATGCCTGATTATTATTATACAGGAATTGAAAAACTCATCAAGACCTACACTGAATGCTCATCTTTTTCAAATCAGAAGAACCTTGAGGAAACCGAGGAGCTCCAGGATGAGGTAATTGAGGGGAAGCGTGCAAAAATCCTACCAAAGACATGTGCTTCATGCAGGAATGGGGGGGAAATAGACTGTGAAGTCCTCAATAATGCCATTTGTTTCCTGCAGAATACTCTCAAACTGGACCTCCTGGAGGCCACTCATTACAAACTCTCCTTATGCCTCTCTGAATTCGAAGAGACATCCAAGACATCTGAACGATTTGGTAGCAGCATTTTTAAATGGAAAGATAAGGTAAGATTAGTGTAAAATGAAAACATTTGTATGAAATACAAAGAAATTTGACTATTAAAGCAAACGTATTCAAAAAGGACTGACCCACACCTTAGCTACAGAGAAGGTTCGATATTAAGAAAACTGTAAACAATAAATGCAAAACATATACAATATGTAATACGTTGAATTACTTTAAACTGCACCCCTTTTTAAACAATACTCAGGCAACCTTGCTTCCCATTATATAACAAGTTAAATTAAATCAGGAGAAAATTAATTGACAAATAGTTGGACCATTTGAAAATGTATCTCATTTTGACATTTTCACCTGATCAGCAAAATGTTAAGACTGCACCGCTGACTAAACACTATAGTGGAGTAAACTATCAATGCTTGATGAATAAGATTGAGAACACAGAATAACGTCCCCAAAATTCAGTATTATTTCCAGTGATCTTGAGAACTCCAAAGGATTTTTTTAAAAAAAAGGTATAAGAACGTCTGGAATATTGGTAGCAAGTAAAAAATGCCCTGAAACTTTTACACAATATTCTAGCTGATTGATTGTCAGTTACAGACCAGAGTGTCAACTATATCCTAAGGCCAGCATCACTATTTGAGATCATCCACATGCAGCTATCCCACAATTCTATCACCTTCCTTTTAAAAAGGTAAATAATGAGTCCTGCCCTGTTTTTTTTTCTCTAAGGACTGTGAGCATAGCATTGTTCAGTTGAGCCGTCCAGTAAAACTCCGAAAGACGCCGTTACGAAGTCAACAATCAATAAGAGCTTCCATCATTTATAAAGGACCAATTCAAGTTCCAACAGAACCAGCTGTACAACCAGAATCAAACACTGCTGACCAGATCACTTCCACAACTCCATCTCAGGAGGCGGCAGAATGCAGTGAAAGCACTGGAAATGACGCTCTGCCTACCAGAGATGATGACATAGCAGAAGGTCATTCATTCAGCACATCACAGAACAGTTTTTTGATTTACTGTGTCAGATTACATGTCAAGTTGAATGTATAAAATATATATTTAACAGATCAGACTGCAGCCGTGTTGTGCAGCATTGGAAAATGCAAAGCCCTGTATAATTTCACGCCTGAACACGAAGACGAACTGACTTTCAAAGAAGGTAAGCTGTTTCCTTAAAGTTGATCATCAAAATAACAAATGAACTCTTTACTGAAAAAAAAACATTTCTCAGGTGATGTTCTGGACATTTATAAAAAGGAAGAAAATGGTTGGTGGATTGGAGCTCTTAATGAACGAAAAGGCCACTTCCCATCAAGCTATGTTGAGGAGCTACCTATACTGAACACCAGCAAATCATCTGATGCCTGAATGACTGGACTATAAATGGGGGGAAAGAGCCTCTCAACATTTAAAGCAGCATTTGTGATATTTTATTCAAGTCTTCTACATTGAAAAAAATCTTCTGACAATTTTCATTTATGATTTCTTTGAATGTTTAGCATTAATGTTGTTTGTGCATTTTATAACAAAATGTTTGTTTTTACAATACATGTGCAGACAAAACTCAGAGTGAGAAAACTTTTAAGAACATGTAGTTTATTACAACAAACAGAAAATAATATACACAATGGGAAAAACACTGATGTTTGTAAAATGAGCACTGGTTTTAAAACAAAATAAATGAAAACTGTTTACGTTTAAGTGATTAGTTATTTGACATGACATGTTGGAGATCTAATATATACATTTTTAAGAAGCAGAACTTGAGTAAAAAACATCCAAAATTTAAAAGCAAATTCATCATCTTGACAAAGTTGACAATTTGATTACAGGTCAGGTGTCCCCTCTTTGATCATATTCAATGTAACCATCATTTCCTTCAGTCTGCATTGCAGTAGAAACACCACCGCCTTTTGTAAGCATACCGTGAAATCTCAGGAGCGAGCCTTAGCGATGAACTCCTTTCTGACATTAGCCAGGAATGCTGGTAAATTATTGGTCTCTTGGAGTCGGCTTTCCAAGATTGGCAAGCACTCGAGCGCTGGATCGCTAGACACAACTGTAAATATTCAGTAGTTTATTATTAGATATTAGAAGAATCAGTTCTGGGTTTTTTATGTATATGAAATTAGCATAAACTTCACAGAAAATTTGAGTGACTTACTCCGGTAAGATCCATTTTCTTTAATTCCCATTGTAATGACGTAAGCGCTGTCCTGGTCAGAGAGACTGATGTTTCGGAAAATAAACTGCAACTTTTCACCTATTAAAAAATGTAAAAAGCAAAACTAAACTTCTGTAACATTTATTTTAGAAAGTCGTTATTCCAACTTTCTGATCCAGAAAGTTGGCCTAACAGAGTAATCCCAGGATTGTATGAAGAGATTCAGTCTTGTTGTGTGTTAGAGGAGGTGGGAGAAAAGAGGCAATTAACTCAACTAATTTATCACATCACCATGGCAACACGCAAATACAGAGCCGAGGCCTTTGTTTTAATTCAATAGATTTTATGCAGCAGGATCAGGTCTTGCATAATCTTTCATCCTTCATTAGGGGTTCTTCGATAACAAAGAGAGAGAAGAAGAAAAGGAGAAAGTGTTTAAGCTCTAAAGTGATTGTGTGTTTTCACAGAAAATGAAATGAAGCTGATGAGATGTATATTTGGAACCCACTGATGTTAAATGTTATATAATAACCTCATATTACATTTTTACTTTTGCTGTTTGAGTTTGACTTATAGACTTGAGCAAAAATATATGTTATGTTGATTAGTAGTTTTCAAATGGTTACTGTGCAGAAATTAAATTTCACCAAGTACAACACAGTGCTACTAGGGGCATAAGTAACCATCAGCCATTCCCCACCTGTGTAGCAACAGGTGGGGAAGGAGCAGCACTTTACTCTATGCACCATACAGCCACCGACAACCTCAGTCCTTTCATCACATCCTTCAGTATCTTAACAATTTTAACAGCAGGAACAGTTTTCTCCAACTCTGTGGAACAGTATTAAAAAGTGCTGCTTTTAGTCTGCTCGGCTTACCTTTGACCATCTGCGTCTTGTCGATAATAGCTCGAATCTCCAGCCCCAAATGATCCTGGAAAACAAGCCTGGCTTTCTGGAGGTTTCTCAGTCTGTCTTTGTTTGCTCTGTTCTGAGACTCGATTACTGAAATAGGGAACATAAGTGAGATTATTGTAAGCTAAATCACATCTTAACTTATTAATTATAATTATTATTATTTCTGTTATTGAAAAACATCTTACAGTCTTTTCTCTTCATTTGGTCTTCTTTGTGTCTCTGAATTTTGAGGATGATGTCCTCCTTCTGCATCTCTTTTTCCTGAACCTCAGACATCACCTCTGATATGGCACGCCGTGTCTCCTTCAGTGCCATTTCTTTTTTCTCCAGGTCTGTGGAGACAATGTGTCAAAACTACGAGATGAAAGCGAACTGAATGTTTTGAGGATGCATTTCAAATACTGTCCTTTTCCCTTAAACTGCTGGAACAAGAAATCAGGGGGGAACGCTCTGTTCTCTAGAATTGTGCAACATCTGTGTGATGTTAGATGCATTTGCAGGACCATCCTAATCCACGAGTGACAGTGGTTTGGGAGAGAAACTTACCCGTTTTAAATTCCTGTATCGTCTCAAACAGCTTCTTGTCATCCTTGCCTTTCTTCAAACATGTGTCTGTGCCGAGGAAAAAATGTAGAAATAGGGGAAAAATTAGCAGTTAAATTAAGAGTCATTTCAGTAACTAACTAGGGAACACCAAGATTAGTCTTTGTCAACTCTATTGATTTCCAGTTTCTCTCTTAGATTTACAGAGAGCTGTCCATTTCTTTATCCCAGAAAATATGTATTTTGAAGGAACAGAAGCAACTTTATGAAACACAAGTGACATGAGTGTACTATAATGTATTCCATATCATTTATGTGCCTTAACAAAAACCATCTTTGAGTGCCCAAAAAAAGCGCTTTAAAAATGTGATGCAATACTATAAAAACCTTTTGATTTGTTCAAATTTATATATTTTTTTATCATATTTTATTAGTTATGTTTGATTAAATTGTGCATTTGAGATATCGTAATAGCTTATTGCACAAAAATATGATTAATAAAACTAAACTTACCAACAGCGGATTTTACAAACTGTCTGTGATTGTGAGATAACTCTGAAATTGTGTCAATTATCTCTGCATATGATTTAAAGTGATTATTGCGGATCTCCTCCAGTGAACTGGTGAACCTCTCCCTCATGCTTGGGTCGGTAATAGATGTCATGATGTTCTGACACAATCTGTAATTTCTGAAAAACAAAAAGCAGCTTATTAATCATTGCAAAACAAGAGTCAACATGCATGTATGCCCCACAAACCCTGCATGTTTTAACCAGTTGAATATTATGGTGATGAGGGTTAATTTATCAGACTTTCATAAGATTAAGGCTAAAAGTGAGGGGGAAAAAACAAATTAATTTATTGTTCTTGCAATATCCTGTTGTGCAATATGCACATCGACAATGACCAAGTCATACTTTGAAAGAAAATTTTAGCAATATTATTGCTTGTTGCATTCTTTTATAATACTGTGCAGTTCTAATATTGTCACATTGAACAGGTTAGGTAAAAGTCTCAATACATTAGTGCTCACCTTCTATGTAACAAAATCAGAATAATTAAATGCACAATATCTCTTCTGTAATAAAACACATTTTTGGCAGCAAAATGTACAGTTTTTGCCTTGTTATAAAATATATGCAAACGTAATTATTTTGCTCCTTATAAACGATGAAGATACAAGAGATCGGGGGAGATGCACTCATCGTGATGAAGGACAAATAAGTCTCAGATAATATGGTAGAAACATAAAAACAGTCATTGATTAAAAGAAAATGTCTCAAAAACATTGAACCATTTGCAGAAAGGTCGATTTATTGGAAGCAAATGAAACGGTAACTGGAGGGTTAATCTTCGAGACAACAAACAAAAACCGTTGTTTTATTCATAAAAAATTCTTTCGTCTCATAAGCTTAGTACAATATGTTAGCATGTGAAATTAGATTGCAGCTAGTTATGAAAACACAAACAGCAGTTTGAATTTTTAACATATCTACGTAACAGCTTACGCTCATAATGCATTTTATTTAAACAGCAACGCAAATAACCAACATCTGTAGCTCCATAGTGACTACTTTCAAAGCCATTTCCCTAGCAACGTTAGCATTTTAGCAGCTATGCTAACTGGGTAAAATAATCAGCTTGTTAGCCATAACGTAATTTACCTCCATTCAGCATTGCCGTGACATAAATTCGGCTATTTGTTCAAACGGTGTCAGTTTATCTGGACATGGATTTATTACTCACCTGCTTTAGAGTGTAACAATAGACTGGCCGTCTGACCAATAATCGCAACAACATAAATGGTAACTTTCAAAAATCCGCGGTTTGTATACAGAGGGCGGTTACTGTACGCCGGAAATGACGTATTTTCAATTTGACGCCCTTTTAAAAATGATATTCAACTCAGGTACATAACGTCTCAAAATTCACAAGGTGAAGCGCTTCCTTCATGTTTTTACTTATCACACTATTATTAAAACTATTATTATTTTTTATCGGGATTTTCTGTTGAAAATTTTGACGATCTCATACTCCTCCTGGTGGTAGATATGAGCAACTTCACACCGATTCGTTTCACCCGGAGTTTATTTCAAGTTCTTACTTGTACTAAGACTATTAAAGCCGGAAATCCAGTTTCTCATAACATTAAAATATTACATAGCACCAACAACAACAAAAAAATTACAGCAAAAAAAATGGAGGTGTCCATGTCACAGCTTATCCAATGACAGTGAAGAACTGGCAGGTGGTTGTCCAGCAGATCATATTTGGCACCTATTTCAAGGAGCATAATCCACAAAAAGTCACTGCTAGAGAAGTTAGCTGTTCATATATAGTCATGTGTCCTGACAGTCCTGACATAATCAGCTGTGTGGGACAAAAAAAACTATAGTTTTCAGGGAGAACATGTTTGTTGCAAGTAACAAACATGTTGCAACATACATCATGTCCAAGAATCTTTTAAAAGTATTGAAGATGTAATGTAATTCGATTGGAGAGAGGTTGATTAATAGAGTTCCATAGTTCCAGGATAAAGCAACAGAGTCTCAAATTACTCATTGAAATTAAAGTAAATTTAGCATTTTCTTGTGGACATCAAGATCCCATGAGTCTGAAGGAGTGACGAGCGCTACTATCGGAGCTTAAAGGGAGTTCTAAGAAACTAAAATCAGTTATTCTCTGTCTCTACGAGCAGTGAAGGGTTTTTATTATTTTTATCATGGCTCATGACTCGGGATGTCATTGTATCTGGGGGCAGCACAAGCGTTTTGGGGAGGAAATGGAGAGGGTTGTGGGGTAACAATGGATATTCTATTGCTTTTTGAGAGGTCCAATACATAGGGCCCAATACATAGGGCTAATAGATTGGGAAAAAATGATAACCTTGCTTATAATATGGTTGGCTAATGACACTAAGTTTCCAACTCAGTGCCAAATTTAGCTGGGATTTTTAAGAAATCTAACTTTATAATCTGCTGTGCAGAAACCCTCTGAGAATCATTGCACCCAGTAAGCTGGGAGGCCAGATGGGCTCTGTTTTGTAAAGGGAAGCCCATTTTGTTGCTACGGTCACTGAAAATGACTGTATTAATCAAGCTGAAGTGGTGCAGAAGGTTACGGGATGTGCTCTCTCTCTCTCCTGGTGTTTGCAGTGGCTAATATTTAACATCTGTACAAGGTATGTTCTGGGAAATATCCTAATGACACTGTCATGTTGTACACAGTCTTTTAAACATGTCTTAAAACGCTGACCTCTCATGACTTGGGAACACATTATTATATTCCATATGAGCTCAGACAACTTGTACTTACTTCTTGTTTCCATGGCTTTGATGAATGATTTGTGATGCCCAGTTTCCAATATAAAAGAGTTGCTAAGAGAGGTAGGGCATCATGATGCTGCTTTGACTGGTGCTGGAAAGAAACGAGCAGCTCAAAGAAAGAAGACATGATGGATTTTATTCATACATCAGGTGTCCTAATTATACAGCATCTGCAGAACAACTACCGGGAATACAACAGCTTCCTCAGCTTCATGTCAATAGTGGGTGACCCTCGTAATATTTTCTATGTCTATTTCCCTCTCTGGTTCCATCTCAGCCATAATGTTGGCACCAAGATGATATGGGTGGCTGTTGTTGGAGACTGGTTCAATCTTATTTTCAAGTGGTAAGTCTACTCAGATAATGGCATTTTTCTTTAAAAGTATGAGCTTAGAAATTCATCTTCTTACTCAGGATTCTGTATGGACAGAGACCTTATTGGTGGGTTTACGAAACCCACTTGTTCCACAACAGCTCAAAGCCACATCTGGATCAGTTTCACATTACGTGTGAAACAGGACCTGGTAAGTAGGTCTGTGTTGAGTTAAAGAATGTTGTTCCAAAAAACACTTTTATTGATTTATGTTTTTCCAGGTAGTCCATCTGGTCACGCTATGGGCTCATCATGTGTGTGGTATGTGATGGTCACTTCTGCTCTAGCCTTCATCAAGTCCTCTTGCGTCTCGTCTGTCTGGAGCCTTCAAAGGTGGACATTTATGTGATGCGTTCACAAAGTCAGAAGCAGGTTTTACATCAGAACGTCTAACTTTTTTATTTTTTTCTGCAGGTTTCATCTCTTGAAGTCCATTCTCTGGACGACTTTCTGGGTCATTCAGATAAGTGTTTGCATTTCCAGAGTTTTCATTGCAACTCACTTCCCTCATCAAGTTGTTCTCGGTCTTGTCACTGGTACGTTCTGCTCAGTTGTCACATGTCAACACGTATTAGATGTGCTTTACATTTGAGATGACAATCTTTTTCTGCAATGTTTAGGTATGCTTGTTGCTGAAGCCTTTGACCACATTACCTGGATCTATAATGCAAGCTTGAAACGGTACCTCCTGGTCAATGTTTTTCTTCTTTTGTTTGCCATTTGTTTTTACTTGCTCCTAAAGCTTCTGGACTTTGATCCTTTATGGTCGGTTGCCAAAGCCAAGATGTGGTGTGCAAACCCAGACTGGATACATCTAGACACCACACCCTTTGCCGGACTATGCAGGAACCTGGGAGCCTTGTTTGGTCTAGGACTTGCGGTGAACTCTGAGATGTTCATTCAGAGCTGTAAGGGAAAAAACGCCTGCAATAATGTATTTAAACTCTTATGCATGACTGCAAATCTCACCTTCCTGCAGCTGTATGACCTCATCAGGATGCCAAATCACAGCGAGGCTCTGTTTTACGTACTGTCATTTTGCAAAAGTGCTTCAGTTCCTTTTGCCGTTGTTGCTGTCATACCTTATTGTGTTTGTTTGCTAATCAGAGACGATGAAAGAAAACTCTGTTAGAAAATAAAAGAGCTGTTTTTTTGCAACCTTTGTTCTCAATACTTTTTGTTATAATTGGTAGAAAATGATGATCGACACAGAAGCACTGAAACTGAAATTTCCGTGGGAAAAAAAATGTATATTTTTTAGTTTAAATAATACATTTGTATCATTTGATCCCAGTCATAATGAGAAGATTTCTCAAATTTATATTATGTCTTTGTTCTTGGTATTGCATCTACTGTATTTTGAAAGGAAGTCTAATCTAATTTACAATAATTAAAATGATTTATGTAGAATCGTACAACGATTTAAACACTTTAGAAGCAGAAAGTTTGTCAATTTATGAATCTCTGTGTTTAGCAAAAAACATGATCAAGTAAATAATTGGGTAATTATTAAAAAACAACTTTCTAACTTTGAGCAGAAAAACCTTATCTGCATTAATCAAAATTTCTTATGAACACTTCTGACACAAGATACAGATTGGTGATAGCATAATATTTTGTTAAGGGGTTACAAAAATACAAATACAATTTTAAAACATGAATACACCATAAAGTTTATATTTGGAATATATTACCAAACATTTATGCTTCTTCAAGTCATTGACTTTGTTAAATTAACAGAATCACTCATATAATTCTCTCTGTTTGCGTTGCCAATGTGTACATCCTGCTCCAGGTGCATTACATAATCTCTTGTGTGTCTCTTAGCAGTTTCTCTGGGAAAATTCAGATATTAATCAATTTAAAAGTAATGATGCAGAACAGAGTCTCTGATGTAACCAGATTATATGGATTAATTAAACTCCTGAGTAGAGACCCATTTAATCTTTTCTCAGTCTCTGGTTGCTTAGCATCGGATGCACCTGAGGCCCAACCGCTGAATGATGTAACTGCTTTGAGAGAGAAGGTTCTTTGCCAAAGCTTAAATTAAACTTCATGTCCAGGATGTCATTGTAGTGTACATTGCTGCATTCGTCTACCCTCTACCCTGCCTAGTTTCCCAGTTTCTGCCGCCTCAAAACATCCCCATAGCATAATGCTGTCACCACTGTCCTTCACTGTAGGTATGATATTGGCCTGGTGAAAAGGTGAGCCTGACTTTCACACCAGAGTTAAACTTTTGGCTCATAAGACCAGACAATTTTGTTTCTCATGGTCTGAGAGTTCTTCACATTCTTTTTTTGGCAAACTCTAGACAAGATGCCATGAAGCTCTTATTAAGGAATGGCTTTGCTAACACTTTATTTGAAGGGATGTGGATAAGACTGCATGGCAGCATCACAAACATGACGCAACACCTGGAATCTTCATGAATGTTTATGACTGTTGTCATGAAGTGTCATTCGGTAAATGATGGCACTTTTAAAGCATAGATTTAGCAAACATTCATGAAGACTCCTTCATGTTTATGACAGGTGGTATGTCATATTTATGACAGTGTCCTGTCAATCTTATGCACACTCCATGAAATCAAGTGAAGGCCACTGAGATAATTTAAACTTTCAAAACAGGAGAGATATTTGAGCCTCCAGACAATCCTGTCTTGGGGGACAACAAGCAACTCCTGTGATTTTATGCTTGGTGTTTAACCTGTGATATGTACTGTCAACTCACCTGGGACCTCATATAAACCAACACATTCATAAACAGATGTGTCATTTTCAAGTCAAGTGCAATTTACCAGAAGTGAACTCAATTTCAGTGGTAGAAATATCTCAAGAATGATCAGTGTAAAAAGCTCAATTTTGAGCTTAAAAGCAATGATTTTATGTGATTTCTAACTCTGTGCTAGTTAAAGTAGTCTGAGGGAATCCAGGAGAACAGGGGGCCCAAAGGGCCCGAAGCAGTCACAAAGGCGGGGCTAGCTGTAGTCACAGCTTAGCTACGATGAAAATTAAAATAGTACTGATGATAATGAAGTAAACACTGATGTGTAGGCATTACAAACAAAAGAGGATTTGGTCAAAATGTATTGAAATGTATGTAGGAACTAAAACAAAGAAAAAGGAAAGAGAAGGGAAAAAACATTTCAAAAAGGCAAATCTTCAAAATTTGGATTATTATGTGAGTTGCAGATTTTTAAAATTCAAAATCAAATGTTTTATTTTCTTTAGTTTAAAACTATGTTTTACTATATAAAGACTATTTTAAAACCTCCACTAGAGCCAAAGAAGACACAAATAGTCAGATGCAGGTATAGGTTTTTAATCCCTCAATTTATATAACATATCAATAAACATATAAATACATACAATAAAGTCTTAACCTCAAAAAGCTAAAATTATTAATATAATTTTTTAACTTTGTTTTAACAAAGATAGCAACTTCAGAATAAAACAGGTTACTTATGTTCTTTTCTCTAGAAGACAAATAATGCCATAATAAATTAAATTGGAGCATGGGCCACATCAGAAGCATTTGTTGAAAGACTGTTCAGCCTTGCTAAACATTGCCTTGCATTGCAGTTATTTTGTATATTTTAATGATACAAAGTGTATAAAAATGCACTTATTTTAGACACACAGAAAAACTCAATTTCAAATTATTACCTTCTGGTTTTAAATATGCATGCATTCACCACAGCACCATTGAACTCATAGTGATGTACTGATTTATTTGATCAAAGATTCTTAATACTGTTTGCTGCTCCAAGTGATTAGCTGATTGGAGCTCCTGTTGTGACCAGTTTGTAATATGCTCCCTTCTTAGCCATGAGTTTGTCATGTGTGCCTTGTTCGATGACCACTCCTTGGGACATTACTGCTATAATGTCTGCATTCTGGATGGTGGAGAGCCGGTGAGCAATGACAATGCAGGTCCGTCCTTTTCTTGCTTCATCCAGCGCAGACTGAACAGTCTGTAGATAAACAAAGCTCTATCAAGACAAAATACTTTTGGGGTTTTATGCAAGGGCATTTTGAATGTCTGTACTTTGTTCAGCTGAATATCTTTTGTTAATATAGCTAAGTCTGTTTTTTGGGGGCGGAGGGGGTTATTTCACCTGTTCACTCTCTGTGTCCAGAGCAGAAGTCGCCTCATCTAGCAGCAGGATTTTGGGGTTTCGTACAATGGCTCTGGCGATAGCAATGCGTTGCTTCTGTCCCCTTGACAGCTGTGAACCCTGGGCACCAACCTGAGTCTCATATTTCTACCAATGTTTTCAAGTGGTAAAGAGAATGAAAAATTATCATGATTATCATTTGTTCTCCATAATACGTCATTATGTAGAAATACCCTTTAAACTCGTTTACATTTTGTAACATTTTAGCTTCAGGCTTCAATGTATTGTATTCTGATATATTTGACAGGCCAACACAAAATAGTATAAAGTTGAGCTAAAAGGACATGTTGTATCACAATAAAGGTGATAAAGCCACATAAGTAAACATTATGCATGATACAATCATATTTGTAGACAACTTGCTTTTTTAAAAAGGGATGATTTGTTTTCATATAACCAATAGCATTGTGTAGGTCTACATCAAATGAAAAGTTTATTAGAATATTATGGGATTAATTTATGCAGAATGCTTCTAATCATACTGCTTGGTAATAGACACCCAATCACCAAGTTTCACTAATGAAGATACACACATGTTTGCCCTCATCAATAAATTGATGAGCAAATTGGGGTTAAATGCTTAGGATCACATCAACATATGGAAGGGCAGAAACCTGGAGTCAAACCATTAACTTTCCACCTGATAGATGACTATTCTTTCCAGTTGCTGACTGACTTAAAAAGAAGAAAAAAAAATTTTTAACACTCAAATTAAGATTTAACATTACAATCTTCATCATACCAAACTAGCATTAACCAGGACTACGTTTTTTGTTCAGGTTATTCACTAAGTGAACATAATAACATGATAACTACAGTAGTTATTTCAAAATGTCTTGATTAAAATAATGCATGTCCACTCACATTTGGTAGACCCATCACAAAGTCATGAAGATGGGCCTTCTTGGCAGCCTCCACAACTTCCTCCATGGCAACAGTCCGAGTGTTATCTCCATATTGGATGTTCTCTCCTATGCTGCAGTCAAATAAAACTGGTTCCTGTGACACTATGCCAATCTGAGACCTCAGGAAGGGAACATTGACGGTATGGGATGGGTGACCATCAATTAACTGTAAGAAATATTAGCACAGTTTAACCAAACTCAATGTTTTTTTGTTGTTGTTTTTTTAAGTATTTGGTGCTGTTAACATGTAAATTGAAAAACACGCACCACTTGTCCCTCATCTGGGTCGTAAAACCTTTCCAGTAACTGGACGCTGGTGCTTTTCCCACAGCCGCTGCTCCCAACAAAAGCCAAAGTCTGCCCAGGCTTCACCGAAACAACAAGGCCACTCAGCACTTGAATGTCTGGTCTTGTCGGATAGGTAAACTTGCAATTAAGAAACTCAATATTTCCTTTGAATATCTCCTATAAATGGGTAAGGTCCTTTTTAAAATACACACTCATAAAATTGCAAACATTTTATTTAAAGATTTGAAACCCACTGACCCATTTATTTCCATCTGTGTGGTTCATGCTGATTTTAGGAACCCTGTCCAACAGTCGAAAGAACTGAGCAGCAGCAATTTTGGCTTTGGCGTAATCCGGAGTGAAGGAGGAAGCTCGACCCAGTGCTGTCCCACTGATCACAACGGCTGAAATCACTCTAGGGACAGATTGCAAGAGTGCAGAATCAGCATAAGGATGATATTAAAATATATATATTTTTAATTACTGTGAGTCTTACCAACCTAAACACCAGCATGTAGGGTAACCCCTCAACTCTGACCAGGTAGCCTCCATATCTAAAAGAAGCAGCATATGCCATGAAGATGACACACTGTGCAAAACCGAAACATAGGCCATAGATGTTGGCTCTTTTCTTGGCAGATTTGTAAGGCAGCTCCAGCTTTTGCTCATACGACTCCACAAATGAGCGCTCTTTGGCTAAACCTGCAATGGTTCTGATGTTCCCAAGAGCCTCACTGGATACCTGTAGGACAGACACTATTTGTAGCTCTCAAACTCACAGCAAAATATCAGCTCAGTAATGAAAGATCTGGTTTTGTACTGGGAAGGAACAGCAGCTTACCTGACCTGCCGCTTCCATCGATTTTTTGTCTTCGTTTGCAAATCCTGTCAGCATTTTGGCTTGGAACATACCAGACAGTCCAATAAGAGGCAGGAAGCACAGGATAACTAATGTTAACTTCCAACTGAAGTAGAAGGCAATGATGAACGAGGCTCCAATGTTGGTCAGTGAGTTCACAATCATGCCAATCTGGGAACCTGTTGCCTGTAGAAATATATTTTAGCAATTACTATAATCACCATCCCAAAAGAAAACACCAATAAGTAAGATAAACCCTGAAAACAAAAACTTACCCCTTGCACCATGGATGCGTCTGTGGCCAGTCTGGTAGTCAAAGCCCCAGGACTGTTCCTGGGATCATCAAACCAGCCAATTTCCTGTTTCAGCATGGCCTGGAAGCCCACTTTTCTCAGACGGCGGGTCAGCAGCTCTCCAGACTTAGCAAAAGCATATCCCTGAAAAAAGGAATATGAGCCAGTGTTTGTAAAGTTTATGTTATTTATCTACTCTGTTTCAATGCAGACTTTAAGGAATTGTTTCAAGAATGTCTTTATTTTGTGATATATGCAGATTGTTTAATGGATGGATGGATGGATGGATTGCTTTGAGGACAGTTTCTCTCAAAAGGGAACATATGTCTATTAAAATGCCAATTTTATGCAATTAGATAAGCCTTAAATATTAAAATGAATAATTTTATTTCTTCTCACATTTTTACTTCCAAATTTGCCAACCTAAAAATTATTGGCAATATTTGTTGTACAATGAGCATACATGTACTCTTTCATTATGATTTTAGAGTTGTAGTTTGCCAAAAATCCACAATTTTTTTTATTTTCTAACAACTAGCCTCAGCTGAGATAATATGTGTGCACATTTTTCTAAACACGTTATGACCATTTGTATAATTCTTAAGAGAAAGAGAGATAACCTGCAGAAACTGTGAAAAGAAACTGATCACAGCCACAATGCAAAACAGAATGCAGATCCCGTTGATCTCTTTCCGCTGCTGATTTAAATCCTGAATGCCAAAAGTCTGGGGGGGAAAAAGCACAGAATTAGAAAATCTAAAAAAGAAATACTTTACTAAACAATATGTTTACAATAACCAATCCAACCAGCTCAACTTGTAACGAAGAACATGATTGTATAGTCATCACGGGAGGAGTTCTTACCCCGAGAATCTGGCTGAACAGGACCACATAGATGGGGTTGACTGAGCCATTGACTGCAGCTCCCAGTGATCCCAACAGCATGTACGGCCATTCTGGTTGGTTGTACTTCAGGATCCGTGCAACTGGAGCTGACTCTTCATTCTCTTCAGGGTCATCCTCAGTCACCTGTTGGCAGATCTGTATGAAAGTGAATCTAGCTATAGATTTAGAAAGTTCTTAATCACAAATTGAGGGGTTACATCTATCTGGAGATCCGAAGGGGTCATGAAGCTTCCGGACAATGCGTCTGGGACAAGGTCACTTGACCGTCGGCTCTGAGATCGTAGGCGTACAGACCCCGTGCTGGTTGAGGTTGAGAAGATTAATTATTTGTTGATAATCTAGTGCTATTCTCATGTTTTAAGTGTACAATCTGTTTTACCTTTTGGTAGATCTACAACTTCCATGTCTAGATTTCCCCACTTTTAGATCAAATTCATCCTCAGTTGGCTCAGTAATGACTTCTGCAACAAGAATGATCAAAGAAGTTTCATAACAGCTCTGAAAGTTTCCAGCCACCGAAACCACAATCTTAATGGAAGATTTTTGCCTAACCTTGTATTGAAAAAAACGAAACAACACAGTCATAAAGTTTGTGGAAGCTAACTATCCTGAGTTGCTTTTCGAATTATCTAGTCTCCCAAGGTATTGGATTACCTCTTTTTCATAGCTACCAGTGACATGATTTGTAACTTCCTGCTATACGTGTTCACAAAGCAAACAAGGAAAATGATCTTAAAAGAAAAATAATGTAACAATTCCCATTAGTCAACACAGTCTGTCGTGCCAGCTGAGTTTTTCCATTGTGGTTTGCTTACTCTTTGTGCAGGGTGCATCTAGTTCTGTGAGATTCTTTGGCTCTCTCACATGTGCACCTACTTCTGGGTCCATCCACTGTTCTCTGATGGTTTCAGGTTGGGAGAGTTAAGACGGAAAAAACCAAAAGCCTGCTCAGCATAAGGTAGGGCTCTGGGGTGTGTTTAGCTTATCTGTCTGCTATAAGAGCTGCTTGTTTTGTCACGAGTGTGTGTAATACTTCACAGTAAAAATGCCAGTGTTGAATTAACACCCAAAAGTGTCTAGATGTGTCCAAGTCAGCTGGTGTTAAATTCAACACTACAGAGTGTCACATTAGCATTTACAACGGTGCTGGTGTTAAAATATATTAAAAGTAACATCAGTGTAGTGTTGATCACAAAACATAATGTGGTGTTAAAAAGCAAATAATTGACCCACAAGGTGTCAATATCAATCA
>CAEGAF010181724.1:0-11458 GCA_903067075.1 Micropoecilia bifurca
GATGGTAACATAGTTACTTGATTGTGCTATAAAGTTTTGCTGCTTGGAAAACACAATACTGGTTCCTTTAGAATTTTTATACTTTTAGATTAAAAACATAATTCATGCTGTTTTGGGAGAGTCAGGAGTTTTATCTCCCCGTGATTAATAGTGTACATGTTTGCTCCTTAATGAGGTTTTTAGTCTTATTTGTTTTTAATTTAGTAAATTGTAGGTAAATCCTGTTAGATCTCAGCCCATCTGGAAATGAAAAATCTGGAGTGCAGCTTATTTCCCTGCTCTTTGCTGGAGTCATTGGG
Organism: Micropoecilia bifurca; assembly: GCA_903067075.1. NCBI lineage: Eukaryota > Metazoa > Chordata > Actinopteri > Cyprinodontiformes > Poeciliidae > Micropoecilia > Micropoecilia bifurca. The sequence goes on from CAEGAF010181724.1 coordinate 300, forward strand.
CCACAGGGAGCTTTTTTGTTTTGTTTTCCTATCACCCCCTCTAGGACACTTGAGACATTTGTCTGCACCAGCAGCGCCTGCAGCTGTGCGCACTGTGCTTACCTTGAGATTTTACTATAAGTAAAGGAAAGCATGTCATTGGATTTTTTTATTATATAACAATCCTTGCTATAAGCCAGTTTTCCTCAAACTGTTTCAGGCTGAGGACCACTAATTGACCAATGTATGTATTTATTTATTTAACTTTTGCTTTTATCATTCTACTTTGAAGATTGCAAGACTTAAAAACCAACACTGTCAATGTCTGTGATTATTCCTTATTTTTTTAATATTGTGATATTTGTCTTTGTTTTAAAGATGTAGTTCGGTCACCTGCTTGACGACAATGATATTTTCTGCATTCTTGCTGAGCATCGCGCTAAGACTGTGGAAGGGTTAAACAATTAAATCTAAATGAAACTTTGCCAAAGAGAATACAAATCTAGCAAACATTGCTTCAATTCCTACATTCCAACATATGCATATTAAAGCGGATTAGATCCGCTGTTCTTGTGGACCATGCGCATTCTGCACACTGTGGCCTGTATTTGTGTGGTTTTGGTTTGTGCTGGTTTTGTGCCTCATGCACATGATGCACGTTGGAGATGTGGTTGTGCTCGTGAGGGTCAGGTGCAGTGACAGTATTGTGCGCACCCTCCAATAATGTCCTGCAGGCGGCGCTCCTGGTCAACACCATGAAAATAGAACAGCATGAAAGAAAGGTTGTGTTGTTTATTCACCCACACACTCAAACAGGGAGTTGAAGGTTTGGTACAGGTTGCCCTTATTCAGCCCTCACTGTATTAATGCGGTAGAACCACCTTTCACTGCAGATACAGGTGGAAGTCTATCAGAGTTGGCCTCTTGGAGCTCTTGCCTGTTCTTTCTCTCAAAATAGCCTAATCTCAGTCATATTGGATGGTGGTCTGTGAACAGACTTTAGCTGTGTTGTCATCCAATTGTCATGTGACTTTTGAGCAAACTTTTAAAATGTTGCAATTACAAACAAGGAAAGTGAATAAGACATGTTTTTATCTATTGATCTAGAACAATCAACCAGGCTAAGCAAAGCATATATTTTTGTAAACTGTCGACGTAATTATGGAGGTTGCAAACTAGCATGGACCACACATCTCATAAAAATGGAGAAATCTCCTCCTATGCTACAGGCTTGGACTAGACATTTCTCAGACTATTGTCCCTCTGGTAAGATAAAGACCCAACAATAGATGGTAAAGTTTGCTACATCATAATTTATTCATCAAACATGTTTTCATCTCCCTTTAGCGCGGGAGCCAACAGCAGTATGGTGTTTATACTTGACGTTGGAGCCACATTCTCCTAAAATCAAATGAGTTTTTAAAAAGGGTTTATATAAATGTCAGTGTATCTGCACCATTCAGTGTGTGTGAACGGTGGGCACTGCGTTTGGGCCACACCACATCATGCCTGGTTCCTCCTGTCAACCATGATTTACAACTGGTCTGATTTACATTCCAGTTGTGATTTACAACCAAATGTTGTAGGATGATGACGAGGCCAGTTTTTAAAGGACTTATTGCTTGAACAAAATTACTCGGGTGTGATTTTAACTGTGTTTTTATTTATTGGAAACACTGCAAGTGCGAAATTGTGTTTTTTCGACATTAGTGTAATATTAGTAAAGTATTGCGTACAGTATAATGAAATCACAACTACCAATATTTAATTAAGTCTTACTGCAGATTTTAAATTAGACTTAAATTATGGGCCATTCTGAACTCAATTTCAATTAAGTCCACCTCTCCTCACAAGCTCTGACCATCTTCCCTATAACTGCACAAGTAAGTAATCCAATTTAAGGCACTTTAGTAACTGGATGTTGGAATTTCAGAAATGAAGTCACACCTATTTCTGAGACCCCTGTTGTTCAGCCTTTGGTGTCACCAAAGGTTTCACCCTTCAGTCTTGCTGACCTGTAATGCTGATTGCTTGCATTAGATGAACAAACGTAGGGAGTGGTGATCACTTGGTTGAGTGGATGTGGGTGTTGATAGTGGGATTCTGTGAAAGTCCTTGGTGGGTGTGAGTGGAGTTGAGTGAGATGTGTAATGCAAGCTGTGGGAGCCGCTTGGCTTTGCTCTCAGCAAGGCATGAAAGAGAAGCTGAACTCAAACCTCCATACTCCACTCTATAATCCTCTATTAGCGCTGATTATTCTTCACCTTGAAGCCTTTTGGTGCCTTCTCGCATTTGCTGTTTACTTTTGAAACTTAGAGGCATTTCTTAAATGAATTTCTGTGGCACTAGTGGCCTTTATTCGACAGTAATCTGACAGGAAGTGGGGAAAGACATGTGGCAAAGAAACCGAGGTCTATAGCCTCACCCGCTCTACCACTGCACCTGAGCTTTTCTTTCTCTACTAAAGTTCCAAAGGTTTCACTCACCTGCATCATTCATCTGCCGCCAGCCCATTAGCATCAGACCATTCCCCGTCTCAGCCAATCATCGATCAAGCTTCTGTTTAGAAGGACCTTCATTCATGGCATCATCCGTTTTGTTCAACCCACCTCCACCCCGTCTCCACCTCCACGCTCCTGGATCTTCAGACCTCCATCCTTTCTCTGGCCTCCACCACCAGTGTACAGGCCCCAGGATAAACACATCCCTAATCAACACTGGAAATGCTCATCCAGGCTCACTTCAGTTCACAGCACAATGTCTTCTGCTGGGGTCCAAGCGTCAAAGAACTTTGATTCATTGATGTCAATAAACTTTCTAATCACTGTTTTTCTCTGTCTGAGTCTCTCCAGATTAAAATATGCACAGCAGAAACATAAGCCAAACTGACACACTGAGAAACTGCAAAAATGCTGGATTTCAAAAGGGATCTTAGCAAGAACCCAAAACACCTAGAAGGGCTTCCAACCAAAATCCTTGATATTCTTAACAATTATGCAGAAAAACAATGATTTCTACTTGAGGCAGAAGAAGTTTTATTCCATTTTTAATTGTCTTCTGTGACTTTTTTTGTTGCCCCGGTTCTGCCAGCATTAATCCTCATGGGAAGTATTTTGGCACTTTCACTCTCAACACAGCAGATTTTAAACACCAATCTCCAAGGTCCATTTGGGTCTTGATGACCTCAGGCTACTTGTTAAGCTTCTTCAACAGCCAGTTTTTGTTTTGTTTTTTTAAGTCCTCCTGAAGCTGATTTGGATGGTTTTAGTGATGGCAAGTGCTTCGAATTTCGTAGCTCAACGCTCCAGAACCCACACTTAGGCTGAATCACACTAAGAACAAACTTTAGATCTGTGCGCTTATGTCAGCACCTCCCTCCAGCTACCGCTTCCTGCCTTCAGTCATTCCGGCATCAAGTTAGACAAATCCTGTTTTCTCCAGTCCTAAAGAAAACTTAGCTCTGCTGAACATGGTCTCAAAAGATTTTGTGAAACCTGGAAATAAGCCTGATTGTGCAAACTCCAGCCTAAAAGCTTTTATAGAATAGAAATATCCTATATTGTTCCTGAGGTGGAAAACTCAAGTGTGCCAATAGATTGTTAAAGATACAGTTGAAACTAGAGGTTTGTGTACACTCAATAAAAATACTCAAATACGATGTTTTATCTTACTGTCTTAATTCAAATCTGACCAAACTTCTCTTGTTTCAAGTCAGTTATATTTAGTTCACACTGCAGGGTTGCAATGCCAGTTTTGTCTTGGTACAATTAAAAATTTGTGTCACTTTTGAATTGACCAAAATTGTTTAAATTTGCAAACAATTTTGCAAACATTCATCATCATGCTATTTATTCTGTGCCTGTTTGGCTGTGTTTATGTCTTCTCAGACAAGTGATGAAAGTATTTTGTGTGTGTGTTATCAAAAAATACATGTTTTTAGTTTAAAATGTGCCAATTGACCCCAGATAACAAAGCCTTAATTAACCACACTGAAACGTGTCATGTGCTGAAATGAGCTGAAAGGCCACTCAGAGAAGAGGAAGCTGTTTCTTCAACAGACCCATAAAAAGCCAGTCTGCGGTTTGTATAGGGCTGCAGAGACAAAGAACTTCATCTCTGAAGACGTCCTGTAGTCTGATGAGAATAAAGTTTGTTCATGATGGCCGTCACATTTGAAGGGGAAAAAAAAAACGGATATTAAATCATCTCAGCTCTTTTGTATATCCTGGGGAAAGTATTCACAAGATTCAAAAGATTTATGTGTGAGCTCATTGTATTTTAATCTATACCTTATGTCTCCCCTAGGTTCAAAGTTCAATCTATGTCAACATTATATATAACGGATTACAATGCAGATCAGACAAGCTGTTTACTGAAGTCAGACTGAAGATTCCCAGACCTCTGCTGAGAGACTTTGGTGTGACAGCTCTTATACGTAGATAACCCAGGTATAAAAGGTAGAGACTCTTTCGTCTAGACAGAGCAGACGCTGAGTGCAGGTGGATATGTCTGCTTTCTGTTCTCACTCTTGCAAGAATCAATTGTTGGTTGAGTGAAAATAATCATTGATCTTTGCTTGGTAACTTAGAGTGACAGTTTGTTAGGAGGGTTTTTTTTTCTCATTTTCCAGCATTTTTGCTTTTTTTTCCCATTACCATTTCATAAATGAATGATGTCATGAGCAAAGAAAAATATGTCAAAATACTGATGCAGAATCTAAAAACATCAGGAAGGAAGGTAAAGTTTACCAGCAGATTGGTCTTCCATAGGGACAATGATCCAACCCATATATGTACAACCCAGTGGTTCCAAAGTCGCTTAAGACAATGTCAATGTGTTGGCATGGCCTTCACAAAGACATGATCTCAATCATAGAGAACTTTTGGGCATATATGAAAAGCCGTATGAATGATTTTTCCTACAAACCTAACTCAGTGCCACAAGTTTGGAATGAGCCAGAATTCCAGGAAGCTATTGTGAGAAGCTTGTGGAAGGAAAAACATTTGATACAAGTGATACTTTTCAAAAGCAGGAAGTGGACTATAGTGTGGGGCACTATGGGTAACTACAACTTAAACAAATGCACAAGTCTATTGGTAGCAGGAGAAATGGATCAAGGCTATTTATCAAAGACGAAAGAGAGATCCTACAAACTCTAAAATCTGATGCCGCTCTATTTTTACTTTTTGTGAAGAAGGAAGTTGTGCTCAGTGCCTTCTTCAGATGTTTTCATCTCCTTTCCTTCAGTGGTTCTCTGTGCCACCACATGCGAGGAGGACAACAGGTTTTTCATTTGACAGTGTAGGGTTAGAGAACCGCACCAGCTGGAAATGTAACAAATGTTGCACTTTCGCTCAGAATCTACTGGACTAAACAGGTGTGAAAAAACCTTTACTGACATAATCATTAACTGCACTTGTGACTTGCAAAACAATGACTTTTCAGACTTTTATTTGTAAAAAAAAAAAAAAAAAAAGTCTGTTAAACCTTGATGAATAATCTTTTTTCACATCAACTTTAGTAAAACAAATGAACAGATCATCACTTTTCCAGCAGAAGTCACAGCTCATCAGGACCAACGATGTCTAAAGTGTCCACCAGTCTATGGACACAGCTCTTTGACTTTCACATCAGCTTGCAGTCACAGCAACCTCAGTTTCTACAGTCCAGGTTCAGCTTGAAGAAAGAGACTTTTGTACAACTGCAATTAAAAGGTTTAGAAAGGCTGTTATCAGAGCTGTGAAAGATGCTGCTAACCCACCATCTGGATGCACTTAATCTGTCTGTAGCTCCAACAGGCCAACATTTGGGCAGTTTCCAGTTGCTACGCAGACTTCTGAGAATGTTGTGCATTGGAATTGTGTGCGTATATGTGTGTGTGCAGGCCGCTCCAGGGTGTGACTGAACACATTGTAGGTCTGTAGACCTTCAGCGCTGCCAGAGCTTCTGAGCCAAACTTCACTTTAAACTTGACTGCTTACGAAACCCTGCTGAATCAGAGTGCTTACAGACCTCAGAGTGGACCTATAATCATAAAGCAGCACCAGTAAAAAATCCATACGGGTACTATAGCCATATGCACGCACACACGCACACACACACACACACACACACACACACACACACACACACACACACACACACTTGCATCTTTTCAGGTCCTGAAATAGCTTTCAGCCTCCCACTCCCCCTTATATAAGCTCCCAGCACGAAGATCCATCCTCTGGTAAAGGCTAGGGTGTGTGCAAGTGTCGGTGTGTGTTAATGCATGTGCCTGATTGTGTGTGCACATGTGCGCCTCTGCTTCTTGTCTGTGTGAATGCCAGTGTGTGGGCAGCGGGAGCGTCTTGATTTGTGTGTATGTGTGAGAGTGTGTGTGCGTGTATGGAGATATTTTGGATGTTTCTTTGCTGAGTTCTGCTGGTACCTCAGTGTGTGTCGAGTTACATAGCATGTGCTTTAATTGAACAACTCCTGTCTTATTTGTGCTATTTTGACCATCATGTGTTGTGCCAGCTCAGAGACCTGGTGGTATGATGAGACTTGAGTCTTTAAAGGGGAAAAAAAAATTATATATTAAGCAAAAAGACAAAACAAAACAAAAACTAAAGATGTTTACAGATGTCTACATGAGAATATAAAACAAACTGAAACCTCAGAATACTCCACCTGGGGGGTTTCACATTCTGTCACAATACATCCACAAACCTTCATGCATTTCCTGGTATTTTTATGTGGCGGAAAAGCAGGAGTTGGTAAAGAACTGTGCAATGGATGAAAAATGTTTTACAAATACCAACAGGATATAAACAATGGTTTAACATTTTTTTGCGGTCGGATCATTTTACAAACAACAAACCTGTCATTCAAGTTTGAGAGGAAACCACTAATTTTGTGTACATTCAGGTTACGTTGAGGAAAAAAATAGTCAAGATGTTAATTAGATTAAATGAAGATTTTAAAGGATTCAGTCAAAGCAGACATTTGAGTGACACTAAAAATCTTAGATTAGATTCCAAAGTTAGATTCAGTCAGCTGCAGTGTTTGCAGATTTTTTGTTTTTAATTTATTCTAGGGAAATTATGTGTTTCTTTTTTGTAGAGCACATTTAAGACATAACAAAATTCTGGTTGGAAGGGTGAAATATGTTGCTGCAATACTTAAAAAATAGCAATTCTGTAGGAAGTCTGCAGATGATTGATTAAAAAAACAGCATTTTAATTTGGTGTGATACTTTTATGAAATCTAGTGTTTCAGTGAAGAAAATATAGCAACAAATCTATATGAGCACACAAAAATCAGGTGGAAAAATCTGAATGGAATTTGAATCTTACTGGTGTTGTTTTGTAGCACCATAGAACCCAAACAAGATGCGGATGAAGAGGTATTTTTAATGAAAAAACAAAAATTAAGACAAATAGTACAAAGCCCAAATCAAAATCAAATTTTATTTGTATAGCACATTTCAGCAGCAAGGCATTTCAAAGTGCTTTACAAAAACACAGTCATGCAATATTGAATAAACAATCCAAAACATTAAATTTCCTGCTAAGTCGAAGTTCTGCCCTTCAAATCGGCAAGAAAAAAAAAGAAACAAGTGGGGGGGTCGACTCCAACCAGCACCCTTTTTCTCCCGAGCACTTGAATCCGGGTTGGGATTCAAATCCCAATTGTTGTTTATGTTCCACAAGCAACTCTAAACAGGTAGGTTTTAAGTTGAGATTTAAAGGCGCTCACTGTTTCAGCAGTTTTATAGTTTTCTGGAAGTTTGTTTCAACTTTGCGGTAGAAGCTGAATCCTACTTCTCCTCGTTTGGTTCTGGTTCTGGGGATGCAGAGCAGAACCAGAAGACCTGAGGGGTCTGGAAGGTTGATACAGCAACTGCAGATATTTAATGTATTGTGATGCTAAACCATTTAGTGATTTATAAAACAGTGTTTTAAAGTCTATTCTCTAAGCTACAGGGAGCCAGTGTAGGGACTTTAAAACTGCGCAGTGAGGATTTCCATGATAACAATGGCTGATCGATCATTCTTATTAGCAAGACAAAGAGTATCAGAGACTGAGAGAACGATGAGATCCTGCAGTATGAGAGGCAGCTACTCAGAGATCCAAGCAGGGGAATAGTGGCGCTGCGTAGCCTTTTCCCCCATAGTCCAAAAGACTGCATTTGTGGCTGCATAACTTTTAAGTTTGCATTTTCTGCATATTGCCACAGTCAGTAACCTATTTCATACCTGTGAGCTGAGATTAAAAATTCAGATTCTTTGTAATTTGTGTTTTTCTCTCTGACTATTTTTGTCCTAGAGTCGGTATAATAGGGACAGTATAATCTAAACTAACATGTTTATTCTGTATGTTTGTTAAAAATATTATCTTCTGAGCTGATTAGATGCAATGGGTACAAACTCTCAGTGTCATGGCAACACGAGTTTCTCTGCACGTGTCTTTTCATGCACAGAAGTGTGAGTGTGTAGGCGGAAGCAGGCTGGTAAAGCCGGCCTCAGTTGTACAGTGTTGCTGCGTAATGTGCTTCGTAAGTTTTCACGTCGTTACGTTGCAAGTTATTCATCAATACTTACGAGTGCTGCATGTTGAAGTCAAACAGGTGTGGCTGGTTAATAGTGTGGTACATTCTCTTTATGCCAGGATTGAGGCTTGGAAGATTCTTAAGTCAGTTGGGAAAAAAAGTCTAGTATAATTAACAAGTTTTCCAAAATGGGAAACATATCAATGATTTATAAGGAAGTATTTGCACACATGCATGCAGAGTTCACTTTTAGTAAAATCCAGCTGGCTTATAAAAAATACTTATAACAACGTCTTTTAATAATTCAACAATAAATATACATTAATTTGCATTAATAGACACAGTGGAAACTGTCTTAGCAGTACAGTAGTTGGTAATGTCCATAGTCTTCTTTATCTTCGCTCCTCAGGGTTTGACCAGTCAGCGCCTAGAAAAGTGAATAGTTTTCCTGGATTGGCTGCTTTGAAAACCCCACAAAATAGCATTCTAGGTACCCAAACTGCCTTTTCTTTTAAATAGGTTAGATAACTTAAGAATGTGTTAAGAAGAATTCTCCCAAAGGGCTACTTTTCAAAACTTCAATTTGCGCTACACTCATTTCAGATCTGTGATTGTAGCACAAGTTTAAAAACCAAACTCTGAGTTCTTTATCTTCCACCTGATGATTATGCTTTATTTTAAGCTAGTCCAGCTTGCAAAATTATGATGAAATCAAAACACTGTAGCTTGTTGTTGTAATGTACCAAAATGTGAAATGTGTAATAATTTCACAAAGCATTATACAGCCATGGAATCTTTTATTTATTTTTTTCTCTGTAAAATATCTACAATAGAATATATTTCTTGTTTCCTCACCAAATTAAAATTTTAAAAAGTGTATTTCTGACCACAAGGCAGGTTTTAGGTCAGATTTTAAATACTCAACACTGAATACAAATATTGGGCTTTTTTCTATTAAAAACTTTCTTTTCCCTACCGTTCTCCAGTTCTTGTCAATAACAGTGTGAACAATTAACAATTAAACCTCCATAATATATGATTGCTCCTTTTTATTGCACCCCTTGGATATTTTAGTGCATCAGCAAGCATTTTCATTCTGCCACTAACGTTTCTTGTGTAATAAACACAGATGTATTTCAATAAGAATTTGTCTAACTGTTTTGAAAGACTGACTGGAAATTTTACAGCAGATGGTGAAAAGAAAGTCCAACTGGATGTGAGCCAACTACTAATTATTAAACACAACATGCAGGAGCTGGTGTTACAGACAAGGTTGTGTCCTTAGACGTCCTCATTCAGCTCTCATGCCGAACCGTTACTCCACAATGCCTATGTATTCATCCAACTCATCACTGCACCACATCTCCCCGTTTAGCTGTATTATTTAAAGGAACAAACTTTATTTGCCCCAGTTTTTAGCTACAGAATTTCTGTACTTATTTATTTGAAATATACCACCAGGCAGACAGCAATTATCCACAAGTTAAGAAAACATGTAACAGTGAAATATTTCAGGAGTGGCTGGCCTACCATGATTATTAACGCAACTGACATTTCAACCAGGAGGTCATAAAAGAAGCTGAAACAACTTCAAAAGCTGGAGGCACCGCATGCAAATTTGACCCAAATCTGATTTTAGTTGCCAATATGCAACATCTAACTTCTTCATGACAGTTTGATTTACCTAATTCAGATGTTCTTTACCCCCCACCCTCCTCAGTAAATCTGATTTGTGCCACACTTATACGTGTCACAATTCCACAATCCAGACGTAGACAGTGGCTGAAGGAAGCTGTGCTGACACATTGGATGCAGATATCTGTGTTTTCTTTGACTTTTATAAAATTGCAGAAATTGGAATTGCAAAAATTATGGAAATGCGTCGATTTTGGGAAAAAAAGGAATCAGATTTGTCGATAAGTTTTGGGTGGGTTGGTTTTTCGGCTCAACAGCACTGCAATGTTACTTGCGAGTAAGACTAAAAAGATGATGCTGTCTTTTTACTTATGTGAACAAACTTATTTAAATTGGATTTATATTGTGCTTCTTACTTAATGGAAACAGTGTTTACAAAATGTTTATTTTTTTCTTCAGCTTTGGTGACAAGCTGAAAAAAGAAGAAAGTAGACTAAAGAGCAGGGCATTCTGGGTAAATATAACCAAAACAAACACATGGTTAGGTGCTTTTGCCAAAGACCAATGAGAAATACAACAATCTCAAAAATATGGCGCCACTCCATTTTTATTTAGATTTTGTGAAGAAGGAAGTTTAGTTGAGTGTCTTCTTTGGGCATTTTCATTTCGTGGTGCAGCACCACCACAGGTGAGGAGGTGAACAGGCTGTGTGAAACCGAACTACATTGGCTGAAAATGTAAGAAATTGTCAGGATCTGTGTTTTTCTGTTTATTTTTGAGTTTTCTGTGTAGTCCTGTTCCCTGTGAGTCCTGTCTCTGCATCTTCCCCGTTAATTGTTTCCCAGGTGTGTCTCGTTCTCTTGATTACCTCTTGTGTATTTAGTCTCCCCTGTTGTCTCTGTTCCTGGTCGGGTCCTTGTCATTTGTCGTGTCTACGTCAGTCAGTCTGCCGGCACAGTTGAACTGTGAAGTCCTGTGCCGGCATTCGCTCTTTGTGTCAGCCCAGCTCTCCAGT
>CAEGAF010181727.1:0-48632 GCA_903067075.1 Micropoecilia bifurca
TATATATATATATATATATATATATATATATGTGTGTGTGTGTGTGTGTGTGTGTGTGTGTGTGTGTGTGTGTGTGCGTGTTGCTGATTGAAAGTGTATTATTGATTGAAAGTGTATTATTGAGAGAGAAACTCAAAAAGGTATTTGATATTAACTTGAAAAAAATGTATTTTTAAAAAGGTATTCTTACGCCTTTCATTGTTTGTTTTTTTTTTTGCATTTTGCAACCAAAAATTTCACACAGCACACACTTCAAGAAAGTTAAAGCAGGGTTATGAAACAACAGCCCAACCCCTGAGAATCTTAATGACCATTATTCAGTTCTATCAACTGAAAAGTGCGGAAAATACGTAAATCTATCGAAATGTGATGGGATAAGCCTGGCAGGGAGATGATAAATCACAGAAGCAAACTAAAGGTCAGCCATTGGTTAAGAGTGTAAGTCACTCAGCCAGAGCCACAAAAAAATGGTTGACAATTCAGGTCAGAGCACGTGCTGGAAAGGCCCAGTCAAAGTCCAGACCTAAATCCAATTAAGGATCTTGAATGTTGATCTTTATAGATTAGCTAAAATATCTGGCAACGCTTTATTTGACAGGGTGTGCATAAGACTGACACGACACTGTCATGAATGTGACATAACACCTTTCATCAACATGAAGGAGTCTTTATGAATGTTTACAACTGCTGTCATGAAGTGTCATTTGGTAAATAATGACATTTATGGTGCAAAATTGACAACTTGAAGGGATATTTAATACAAATTTTAATACAAGTTTGTATTAAAAGTGTTATTATTTACCAAATACTGCAAAATTGACACTTTCAATGTACTTCTAATGCCAGTTTTGAAGAAACTTTGCATTAAAGGTGTCACTACTTACTGAATGATGGTTCTTGATAACAGTTGTAAACATTCATAAAGTCTCCTTTATGGTCATAACAGGTGTTATGTTAATGACAGCACACCTCGCCGAATATCTTTTTATCTTTCATGCATGTTTGAGAAATCCTTTAATCTCCATGGTAACCGCATTCAGAGGATCCTAAACGCTTATTCTCATAAAGTGCCTCCTATTTCCATAAAACTGCTCTTTGGAGCCGACGTCTCCAGCTCAGTTCCTCCAGACTAGCAGCAGCAAGTAGCAAACACTCATCGTAGGATCTACTTCCACCTGGGAGGCTTTCCATACCAAACTGTGTAATGATGACTTCCTGAAGACAGAGCATCGGTGAGAGCTGGGGCTTCTTAAAGAGACAGAGGTCCAATTTCAAGGCATCAAATTGTAATGTCAAAATTTCTTTTGAATTCAGTTTGACATGCAGACATTTCAACAAGTGAATGTTGATTGCACTACATGGAAAATACTGTAACCACCACGAGTCCTTTCCCTTTCCCTTCCCAGATACAATTATGCACCACTTTGTGTTGATCTACCACTTAAAAAATTGTGATGTTACCCTTAAAAAACAACAACAACAAAACACAGTGAGACTTATAGACATGAACGATTTTACAGAAACGCTTCAACGTGCAGAAAATCTCTGATCCTGCTCAGATCTGTCACATTTCCGGCCTCAACCTACTTCCCCTTCTTCGCTTTCAGCTGAGCAGGTCACCAGGTGATGGATTCCTCTTCCACAATCTCCTGTCCTCCTCGCCCCCCCTTGGGCTCACTTTGACACCCCACTACCCTCCCCACCGCCTCCCCCACTCCCACACCAATCTTTTTCTCCGGTTCTTTGTCACTCTTTTTCTCCTGTCCTTTTCCTCAGTAACTGGTAAAAATAGAGCTTCATAAATCATGCATTTTTTTTCTCACAGCAGAGAGAGAGAGAGAAAAAAATGGGAAGGAAAAGAAATAAATGAGGGGATGAAGGAGTGGGAGAAAAAGATGTCGAGGGGGGAAGGGGGGGGAGACGGGCAGCGGACGGAATAAGAAAAACTCCAGGGGAGAGGAGGGAAGCTGACAGGGGAATAGATTGGAGCGGTCGGCCTCTCGGCTGCCCTCGCCGAGCCTCTTAACATCGGCTGATTTACCCGGGAGTTGCACTGGATGGAGGGACTGAATGTTAACACTCCAGAGCACGGGGCAGGACCAACCATGAGTGGTCATCTCGTCTTGTTCCAAACCCGCAGAGGAGATGTCTTCCTCTGCATCTCAAGGACTCTCTTACTCAGAAACTCAACCCATCCGCCTCCTGAAGCGGTGGGGACCTCGGTCCCACTGGAGGGTGGGTTAAGTGGGAGACAGAAACGACAACCACATGACACTTGGAATCGCAGAGCACCGCAAAACGAGGCTGCGATGCGTTCAAGATGTTAGTGGCAAGCGACCAAGTCGCTCTGAAAACGCTGCGGGTCTCTTCAGACGCTCCGCTGATTCATTTCATCCCCTCCCACAAGCATTTTAGAAGAGCGTGGAAAATGGATTATATGCTGCTTAAATTGCTGTTATTCACACTGCGGTTGTGTGCTGTAACATACAAGGTTCCCATATCACATCAGTCCAAAATGTGGAATCAATGATTTATAGGATTTGCTATAGGATTTGTCTTAAACCGTGTAGAAAAATAAGACACAGAACCAAAAGCAGATTTGATTAAAGGGATTCTATAATGTGTTACTAAGGCACATGGCACCATGTTATAGCACAGGAGACTAAGTTACCTTCAGTAAAATATTCTATATATCAAATATGAGTTAAATGAACTTTGACTTTGCAGTTTGACACTTTGAAATTGAGTCTCTGTCTCTTTAAGAAGCTCCTCCAAATTCTGAAACCCCGCCTCCTGGAAGTCATCACAACATTCCTCCATCTCAAGCGTTGAATGTTTTTTTTCTACCAGGGTTTCACTGAAAAGCAGTTTGTATAATGAGCTCAGCAGGTGTTTGCTAATTGCTGCTGCTGCTAGTCTGAAGGAACTGAGTAGGGGAGTCACTGTCTGAGACGCGGGAGCTCGGCTGGAGCTCGGCTGGAGGTCTGCAGCTCTGAGGAGGAGCTTTGTGGAAACAGATGCTGCTCTGTGAGAGCGGGTTTTTTAACAAATCCGACTGGTTGCCGTGGCAATTAAGAATCTCTCAACACTCCAGGTTTGTTTTTGATGAGGGAATAACATTCTAACATAACACCACATTTTCAAAGTAATACTAAACCAATAATTAGATCAATCATATATGTAGGTAGAAGAAGAGCCACGTGTTTTGGGTGTATGCCGATCAATTCCTTGTGGCTTATTTACATTCATATTGTATTGCCGTACTCCATTCTCTGTGTTCATTATTGCTCAGATCTGTTGCCGAATAAGTTCACTCCTGCACACTTAGCCTCTTAATTAATTCTTGTGTTTGTTCCTTGGACGTCCGTGTTTATTATTTTTCTTAGATTGCGGTCAGGCGTTTTCCCCTCGGTTCGTAGTTTCACTTCATCTCATTCTGTTTTAATCAGCCGCCCTCTCTCAGGTTCTCCCAACCACAGTCGTACCACTTTTCATCTGATTAGCTCCTCTGGTTCTTTTGTAATTTCCACCCATGCCTCAGCACAAAAACCTCACGTTCTTTTTGGGGGGTTTGTTATCGTTCACGGCTGGATTCTGCGTTTTTCATCTCCTAATTTCTCTCATTTTTCGTAAGGTTTTATTATTTTTTTTATTAAAGCACACCGGAGTTTGACCACGGTTTTCCAGGCAAGTTTTTTTCACCTAAGAAGCAAAGTACTTTGTAGATGTAGCACTGAAATAGAAAAGCAACAAACACAACAGCCATGACAACACGCTGTCAAATCTGTCAAGTCGTACTTCTTTAAGAAGAAAGGTGGTCGCACGTGCTGGCAGCAATTTAAAAGGAATAAAAAGAATAAATAAGTGCCGGTACTTAGCGTTGAGCAAACATAGAACAGAAACATGAGTGATATATTTATATAGATCTGTCTATTGATCTGCGGATCAATAGTTGTTTTGTACGGAAATGACAACGAATAAAGAGAACAAAGCCGGTTCTTAATCAAATCCACATGAACCAAGTTCAAAGTGTCACTTCAAGCCTCTTAACGTGGACATGAAAAACAACACAGAAAAAATAAAGATAAAAAACAAAAAGTTCCTTAAAAACATACAGAAACATGTAGAGAAGCTTATGACTGTAAAACATGAGAGAATGGGGAAAGATGAGACATTTCATAGGATCCCTACATCAAGGAAACCTTAGTTTGGTCACTAATTTATGTCTCTGCCTGTATCCCAAGATATTGTGCATTCCTTCATACAATCACCAGGGTAAACATATAATATAATAAAATTTGTCACGTGGCTCAACGTAACCCATGTGTGGGTTAACTTGGAGGGTAAATGTATTTTATTTCTTGTAACACAGTTTGTCACTACAATTACATGTTGTTTTGTTTTTTTAAATTACTGCTAAACTGCACCATTTAGAAAATGACAATACCACCAGAATGTTTTTAGTGGACCTGGAAAGCGAGTGTTAATGTTTGCAAAGAACCTGGAAGAAAAATCTGAATCCTTCCTCCAGAATCATAAAATCTTTCCGAGCACAACTGATACATTAAACAAATTAAAAATATCTGGTCTAAACACGATTCTTATAAAATTTATGATTCCCTTTCAGGAGTGAAACATTTATTTATTTTTTAAATAAGCATCTAAAACACTTTACCTCTGAGGTTCTGACAGTTACAAAACTTTATTAAATGATGCCTTCCTCCTAACTATTGGGTCACATGATCAATGTTTTAATATTTTTGATATAGTTTTCATTATATTGACACATTTTCTTTCCAATTAGGCCTGGCCTCATCCAACCCACAGCACTTTAGCAATATTATTAAGTCATTTTGATATAATACTAGTTCTAATTTTATCTTTGGTTAAATAAAATACGAAGCTACATTCAAAGGTGATAAGAAATAGTTCATAAGTGTAGCTTTTGCCATGTTTAATATGTGTGGCAGCCATATTGGATAATGAAACCGGAGTTTCTCTCCAACTGAATTCTGACTTCAGGGTTTGAGTTTTTCCCCCTGAAAACTTGGAAAATCTAAAATTGTTCATTCGGGGCTGGCGCCCCCTGCTGGTTAGTTAAGTAGCTTCGGTAAACCTCAAGCCAGTTCTGGCTGCAGTACCAACATTAGCTTGTACATAACAAGCAAAAGAACAAAGTAGAGATTCATTTTCATTTATGTTTTGTTGTCATTTCTGTCCTTAAACTGAACAGAGCGGCTGATAGCATGTTTTGCTAGCACCTTTGCTTAATGAAAAACCTCATTTTTAAAATAAAGCCGCTGCTATGTAAAGTGGTGATTTCCCTCGGCCACCACAAGAGGGTGAGCTGTAGTTCATCTACCTTTTCTTTCTTTTTAGCAAAACTACATTCCTCCACTGCAACTGCAAGAGTGACGTTTCTGTAAGAGCTTGTTTAGATATCAGCAGGTCTTCGTCGCTTCAAGTTTGCTCAGATCGTCTCGATGAACAGGTTGACTGCGGTCAAACATCCAGGTGTCGTCTAATTTTGGCTCATCACCTGCGGCTCGGAGAGGCAAAATTAGCCTTGCAGGAAAACTCTGCTCCTTCGAATGACACCAAGTGGTTACATTCAAACCTCACACAGGAAGCAGACAGACTCCACAAACGAAACGTGACGTCCGCCGCGCCGTCGAACAGACGCGCACGTCAAACTGGTTTAAATTTAAATGAGAGTCCCAAACAGCAGGCTAAACAGCCCCGCCACCATGGTCTGCTACTCACAGATACAAGCGCTCCATCCTGCTGCAGAGTAAGTGAGGTCAACCTGTGTGTTAATAAATGATGGCTTCTGAGTGGAAACCTGGTCACTGCGGGGATTCGGGGCGCGAGAGTGAAAAGTTCAGCAAATATACAGGAGCGAGGAGCACATCCAAGCTCTGCGGCTCCAGAAGGGAACAAGGCCCTTCATATTTTATGAGCTCGCCTCTCCGCCTTCGCACGAGGGCTGAGAACTATGCAGAGTTTTATCACACTGCACATTACGGGTCACTGCCGCTTATGAGTAACAGACAGATTTGAACAAGACATGCTGGGAGAACCTGTCTGTAGAAACAACTAGAGGGATCATTTTTTCTTTTATCCTTTACCTGTTATTTATGGTTCTTTCATGTGTTTTTACGTCTCAAAGGCTTAGATGTGGTAAATGTAACGCATTGCAAATTCTTTATGTATGTTGGATAAACTAAAGATGCGTCTGATCAATGCTGCAGGGACGCGCAGCCTTCGGGTTATGAATATGTTTTATGTGATTTCTTCGTCTGGTTCTCTTCTGCAGAGATTTAGGGAGTTTTCACTCCTTACGGTCCAGTAGACTCGGTTTAATTCCGGACCAAAATTGCAACGTTTGTTACATTTTTAGTTGGTGTGATTCCCTTTCACTGTGCACTGTGTCAGACAATCCAAACTAATTTAAAAACCTGTTCCCCTCCTTGCCTGCGCTGCATCAAGAACCACTGAAGGAGACAACAAGAAAACCTCAGAAGAAGACACTGAGCGCAACTTCCTTCTTCACAGAATGTAAAACAGAAGTGGTGTATTGTCAGATTTTAGCGGTTGTAGGATTTCTTTAATATCTTTGGTGAAAGACCATGACCTACAAACACCTTTATTTTAGCTGTGTCTACCCAGAATGCCCAGCGTTGTAGTTCGCTTCCTTCTTTAGGAGTGATTTCTGGTCTGCCTGGCATCCACATATAGATTTGAACTGCACCAGAGTTCCCTTCAACTGAACCAAAACTAAGATTTGTAAGTGGACCAGAGTTCACTTCAGAGTTTAATTGCACATTCACACCTTCCCAAACAAAACAGACTTTCTATTTCTAGGCAAGTGAACTAGAGTTTGATTAAAACAGACCAAACAGGGCTGGTGAGAATCCACCCTTAGAGACAGTTTGCCAAATATCTCCTTAAACCTGATGGCATTTCCTTGTTTTGAAAAGACACCGATATTTGCCCCCTGTTCTTCCCACTTTAATCGACTGTCTTGGGGAAATGCTCACACCCGGCAGCACTGCTGCTCCAATTATTGTAATTTTCTTCTCTGTAGTTTGCCACACAAAAGCTATTAATAAGCTTCTATTAGCTCATGCTACCGCTGCTCGCAAGTTCACCAGAACACCAACTAATGAGCACGTTGCACATCTACCATCCTCTAAGATACTCCTGCATCACAACCTGCCCTGAATTATGATTCCTGAAACTCTCTCTTTATTCCTCCAAGTATTTTACTATGACCTAACTTTAAATGACTTGGATCCTAATCATGCAAGTTGTTTTATTCTTTTTGTCACTTTTATTTGTTTATCTTTGATTATGAGCGACAAGAAATTGAGTTTTGATTTGAAACAACCGATTTTTCCATCCATTGGCTCCATCATGCGATCAGCCGGTTAGAAATACCAAAAATCTGATCTTTTTCCAATCAATAAATGCATAGATCAATAATCCTGACTGCTATCAGGTCGCAAAACCAGCAAAACTCTTCAAAGAAGACGCTGCCACTTTAAACTTAATTATTTCAGCATCAATTACGTTTTCAAACTGAACTTTGCTCTATATGTTCAGATTTATCAGTGCTTCATTAAGGTGCTAGCTGCGCTAACTATGCTAACTTATAATACTCTATTGTTCATGTTTGTTTTAACTCTTACACATTCTAAAACTACAATACAAGTAATGAATAATGATCAAGCACATCAGGAAGACTGGAGAAAAAGATTTTCAAAACAGTTAATTATAGTTCTCAAATACGACTATGATGATTACTGTGTCTTATCTGGTTCTTCAATTACTTATTATTGAATGTGGGTTAATTTTCTAGTCATATTCCTATTGATGTTTATGTAATGAAACCGTGTCAAAGGAGAATTTCTTTCTCATCTGGTACAGACAATAAAGAGTATCTAACTACTGGTGAAGCAGTAGATCTGATTTTCTGTGTAAATAATTGAATGGCTAAGGCAAGTGTAAAAACAAAGCTGAATGAATAAAATTAGCAACACTACACTGACCCGAGTAAAGATATTCTGTTCCTTCATTAAAAAGGCTTAAAAAGTTTTCCCCATGGAAACCAGTCCTGACAGCTTCAGGTCCTTTTGTAAATTATTTCAGTAAAAGAGCAGCTGCATATTTGAAAGCACATCTTTCTAGTTTGGTTCAGACTGAACTCTGGCTCATGTAAACACATGGAAAAAGTCTACGGACACACAAAGATGGATATTTAGCTGCAGCATGCAGAGATTTGTGAAGTGCGTCATTTCCACATCTAGCAATGCCAGCTAGCAATTGCACAGTGATGGTTAACTGCAGGTTTGATTCAAACAGCAGTTCACTATAAACAAACAAAAATGGAAAATGCTAATCTGGAGAGAGAAAAAGACAAGTTTCAGCTTCTCAAACAATGACAGGAAAGATGATATAAGATCTTAAGAGTTTCACTGTGAGCCCCTTTCACATTTGAGAACATTATAAACGTCCTCTTGCACGTCTGTAGCTCTAATATATGTTGTCTTAGGTTAGACAGAACCACCTAGGCATCCCGGAGCAAATCGGGAGTTTGAACTTCAAAAAGAGACAAACGATAAAAACATGTCAAGTTAAAAAAAGGACAGTTTATATGGACCGTGTAGAAGAGAGGTCCTAATGTCAAGCTCTGAGCAACTCCAGAAAAAAACATGTGACATACCATATTTGACCTGATAATGTGGAAACTAACTTGCTGGTCGGCCAGTGGGATGCAGTGTGTTATCCAGGGTGGTGTAGTCAACCGTGTCAAACGCCTTCATAAAAATCAACCAAATGAGGAAAACGGCGACATTTCTTTCCATCTGTGGCTTCAACAATGACATCTATCACCTGAAAAGCAGCATGTATTGAGTTATGTTGTTGTCAAAGCCCTTGATTGAGTAAAGAAAAGTACTTCTGTCTGTTTTGATTGGAAGGGCTTTAGAAAACCTGTGTAGCATTGTTGTTATTATTATTGAATTATATTTCTAGAGTCGCTCTGAAGTAGCTAGCGCTACCTTGTAGCAGGTTTTTTGTTCAAGTCTTGATTGCCTTCAGGTGTGTGTCTGTGTGTGTGTGTTGATGGTTGTTAGTACTGTTTATATCTGTGCTGTCTGGTGTCCCTGACTGCTGGTCTCTGTCTCCACAGGGATACTGGACTGTCAAGGTCACCACTGCCACCCAGCAAGAGCCGGATGGGAATAGAAATTGAATATATAGAATAACATTCTGGGGTTTCAGCAAACGGAACAAACCTAGCGGTGCACAGATTACTGATCTGTAAAAAGCCTGATCTGCCGATAACAACGTTGGTCGATACTAATTTTTTTTTTTGTCTGAAATAAAGTCACTGAGTTGGCCACAGTGAGGTGACTGCTGTTATATACAAATGTGCAGATATTAGCTGATGGGCCAGTCTGTCAGTCAACCATCTCTCCCGGCAGAGCAGAAGAGGACAGTGAGTTGTGGATAAGATCGGCTTCACACGTAAGTATCGGGCCGATCACAGATTTCCCAAAACTGAGGAAATTCTGTCCGATAAATCAGCTGGCCGATTTATTGGTGCACCCCCACTAACTAAAGCTGTATCCATCACTGTGGCACACATTTGGTTTTCAAAACCTGGTCTATAATGAGCCCAAGTATTTTCAGTGGTTGACGTTACAACAAAAGCCAGAAGAACAGTTAAGTTTTGAGGATAATGTTGATGTAAATGAGAACCTGCAGGAATGTTCCTCCTAGTCAGAGCTGCTGTCAGTGTGACGGCTCACTAGTGTGTGTCGGTGAATGATGCTCACCAGGGCACTGAGCCGGCTGCGGGCGTTCACAGCCTGCTTCAGAGCCAGCTTAATCAGCGACGGCAGCCTGAGAACGACGGCCTCCATATCCTGCTCCCCTCTCATGCCGCCTGCCAGCTTCCCCAGTCCGTCAATGTAGCTCCTCCAGTGGGGCTGAACCTCAGCAGCTCCCCCCAGGCAGCCCTGCATCGCCGTCTGGCAGAATCCTCTGCAGGCCGGCGGGCTGAGCATGCCCTGGCAGTGCGGGCAGTACCACAGCCTCAGCAGGGCCCGGCCGCAGTCCCTGCTGGGCCGCAGATGGTCCGTGGTGTTGACCACCTCTATGCCCAGGTTGAGCGCCTGCAGGAAGACCCTCGTGGCCAGGAGGGAGCGAGACAGGCGGGTCATGATCAGCTTGGGGTAAGGCCCGAACGCTCCGGAGTCCTTCCAGGCTCCCCGCACGCACTCTTCGGACATGGCGGACGCACCGCCGCCCAGCAGTCGGCGGTACGTGAGGGGAAAGAGTTTGCCGAAGAACGCCGCCACCATGTGGTCCACCGTGGAGTCGGAGCCGAGGATGTAGAGCGACATGTCCAGGAAGAGCTGCCCCACCGAGCTCTGGGCTCCAGGGACGAGAGCCGGGAACTCGGACTTCAGCACGGTCAGGGTGGAGTTACGGCCGTGGCGCAGCACCAGGTCGAAGGCCTCTGCAAGGAAACGACAGAGCACAACGAGAACCAGTCAACTGAGGGGAAGCCAATTATCATCCACGTGACAAATGAACGCGGCCCAAGTGTTTACAGACGATGCGCCAAACTGTCAGAAATACAGGTCATAAAATATAAAAGACAGACAGATGCTTCTCCCTCCTCAACAATCACAGGAGAAAAACCACACACTCCCAACTCTTATTGGATTTACCCGGTTTTTCTTTATCTACTGTTTTTTCTTAAGGGATTACTTCTACATGTCCAGATAAAAAAAAGGGAAAAACTCTGCACTAATGCATGACGACTTGAAACAAGTAGGCAACAGCAGCCTCAAAGAAAATCTGTGTGAAAAAAAAGCATTTAGGTCGATAAATTTGTTTGGCCGTGAAGAGTTTCTTTGAGGAGAGAGAGGCATGCAGAACAACTGAGGGGTTGCATAGTCGGTGCACAGAAAGGGAAAAAAATAAAATACTAATAATCAGCACCATTTCCAGTCACAAAGAGAACCCTTATCAACAAGGTGGCATGAGATGGCGGCGCGCTGCCATCGACCCGGTGGCGCGGCGACCGAGGGCCCAACAACAGAGAGGATTTAAAGCTCCATTACTGAACCTAGCAGGGGAGCTGAGAGTCAGTGAAATGAGTCTTTGGACCGGAGAATGGCTGCAGAGGCCTGAAATCCCATTTACACCACAGCGAGGCCACTTAATCACTTTGTCGAAAGTGACGGCCGCCAAACTGCTCTTTGAGGACGGAAACACTGGTTGAAGTGACGTTTAGACGGACGCGGGTTTTGTGCTCGCCGTTTCATCTCTCTCATTTGGGTTTCCTGCCTGGACAGTTTCATTTCTTTCTCTGGGGTCAAACAAGGCTTGTTGGCAGAGTTTTAGGGCTCTGGGGGAAAAATCCTCGAGAAACAGTCCGACAGCTTTCTTTGTTGGTGGGGTTATGTTGAATTTGTAATGTGGGTTTTTTTTGGGGGGGGGCTTGCAAGTTCAAAGACATCTGAAATTAATATCAGGTTTTCATTATGCAAGTGGAAATTTCATCTAACTCCGAAGTTACGGGTTTGATATCATAAATAAACTCTGGGAAGAAGAAGGGAAATGTTGTTTCTAGCTTTTGGTTTTGCTACGTTTTGGACTCAAAACAGAGACAGGAGAGGCAGAGCGACAGAAAAACGACGATCGGTTACCACTCCTCTTCGCTCTGCCTGCTCAGAGTCATTACCTCTAAAGGTCTTTTCACTTCTTTAGGAATGGTTTTCTGTATGTGGACTGAGGTGGTGATCCACCTTTGTATTGATCAGGTTATGTGTTTTAAATCGGTTAATCAGCTGCAAAGGCACACAGTCAAACGAGACTTATAGGATCTTTGTTTATCCATCCATTATCTAACGCGCTCATGCTGGCGAGGTCGCAGAGGGGGCTGGCGCCTCTCTCCACCGGTCATTGGGTCATCGATTTGTTGGACGTCTGAAAGAAAAATCGGCCCACAGCACCACAGGTCCTCCTTTACAATTACCAGAGAGCGCTAGGAGGGCGCAGTTCCACATTTTTGTTTGTTTCACATCAGATCCACATGAGATATTTGGTTGCAGAGAAGCTCGATCTAACACGCGTGTCGAGCTATTGCACACCTGCTACGTTTTAGAGGCATTGGGAAACACAATATTAATACTGAATAATTTTGTACTATATCGTACACATTTTGATCACCAGGTTGTAACAGATTTTTAAAAAATCTATTTCTGTTGCTAAAAACACAACTGAAACGTAAACAATAATCCTAACAGCAACCAAAATAATAAAATTTCTTAACATCAAGGCTGGTTGAACATGAAAGTGAAACTCAAGGCATCCATGACTCGGATTAATTTGCCTCATAGATATAACCTCTAGAGTACGGAGCCCCCTAGAGGACATGGGGAAAATTTCTTCTTTTGCGTTCCCTTCTAAGTAAATACACCCTGGTCTATTTTCTAAACAGTCACAAATTTAAAATATATACACATTTAAAGAGCCTCAGTGAAAATCCTAACCCTATAATATTATTAATTCTTTGCTACAAAAAACTGATTAGAAATCAATTTATTGACTGCATGTTTATATGTATTTGTGTCAGGTTGAGGTGGAACTGCACATGAAACGACGCTTAAACCATTCAGACTACCAACACAAAAAAGACAATAAAACGTTCAGATATGACTTTAGCACAGATAATAACTCAGAATTAGTCCAAATAGTTTGGATGTAGTTTTTATTTCTTTCTTTCTTATGGAAGGTTTTTGTTTATATCTTAGAGGGGACGGATAGAGATGGTAAGCCCATGTTTGGCCTGTTTTGCATTTGTATTTTGCCCATAAGTTCATGGTGCATTTCTATCCTAAAGGAAAAAAGAAAAGATATAAGACTTGAGATATCTCACAAACGAGATATTAAAACAAATGGAAAAGCCTTATATTACAGCAGAAACACGATGTCCACCGTAAGAAAGACTTTCAGTATTCAGTTATGCCGCATAAATTGATCAGTACGTTATTGTGAGGAAACGCAAAAGAAAAAAAAAGTCTGTTTTGGCAATCACAAAACAGAAATGTAATGGATTTGGGTTTTTTGGGGGGGCATTGCCATGAAAAAAAAAGAAACTTAAAATGAGACCGTGACGGAAAAGTAATGCACCTGGACATGATGCATCATTGTACGTGTTCCTAAGAAAGACTGAAACCTCGGCTCGACTCGAGAAGGTGGAGGAGAGACTGGGAGGATGTTTGGCACCAGCTCACAGCTGTTTGGCTTCCCGGGCTGCAGCCGCCCTGCTGCGTCTGGAAGCAGCTCCCTCTGTGATCGCTGAACAGACAGATGTGCAGATTTCCCACCGAGACGAGAAAGCAGAGCGAGAGGCTCAAACACGCAAAACTAAAAGACCTACTTAGAAGCGCAAAGTTTTATTTTCCTGCATGGAAATGAGGAGACGTCTTTTTCCCCATTAGGTTATCGATTGAAAACTGCAAGCTGAAATTGAAGCCGTTTGCTTCTTCTCCTTCTTTCTTCTTCTCCTTCACATTTATATAAAAAACAATTCCAGCAAAGCCATGTAATTAAGCCACTATCAGTAACATCTCTTATATCCACTCTGCAATGGTAAAGAGAAAGACTAGAGGGCTCTTCATAAATGCCTTTCAACGGCTCTGACTCACTGGGTTCACGGTGAGAGCCATTGTGAGCCCATTTCCTGCGCTCATTCACTGTCATCGGTGAAAGCCTCCACGGGATCAGGTATCGTTTAATGGAGGGGAGAGGGGCCGCGTGTCAGGGACCTGTGACATGCTGGATGCAACCACAAGAGCCCAACGCCGTTAGAGACGGAGCACACACACGAGAGCCGGGCTTAAAATTAGCAGAAAAAGGTGGAACGGAGGGAAACGTTCCCAGAATGTCCTACTTTACCCTCATTGGGATATAGCAGCCATCAACTAATGTTTACTCCGAGGATCCGAAGCCTCTCGGCTTACCACCCTTATCAGATCCTCAGACATAATCCGGTTTTTGTCAGGTACTTTGTCACATGCTGATATATTATTTATGCATGCAACGTTACCTTTGTGAATGCCTGCTATCCTAATGTGTTTCTGTACATCTTGTTGTTTTTCACTCACGGTAATTACATGTTGTGGGAGAACTGCAGATATATTTTCTCCAGGGCTCGACTCCTACCACTGCAAAAACGCAAAATCTTAACAAGTAATTTTGGAGTTCTTTCTGGTGAAAATGTCTTAGCAAACCTTACTTACAAGTACTTTACTTAGCTAAATAATTCCTCAATATTTTTGACAAAGTATTAGCCCATTGGCAGATGATTTAACTTAGAACAAAACATTTTTCCCATGGTACAAATTCATTCATCCACCAATGAAACTAGCACTTTTTCATCAATTATAAGGAATTATTCACTTAAAATAAGCTCCTATGTATTGCTGAAAAGTTTCTTGTAAGTTAGTTTAGTCCTATTTCAAATGTAATAAGATATTTGCACTAGAAACTGGACCAAAATGACTTGGCGTCAACATGTTCATCCTGATTCGGCGACCGATGAGTCAAACTGAACTGGATGAAATAAGTCGCCGTCAATGAACATCGACAAATACCCCATCACTCTGTCTTTCACATTAACTAGACACTGACACAGTCTTATACGAGGCCTGTCTAATTATCAGACATGAAACTGAAGAGCCTGTCTGTCTCGTTGTAGCGTCACTCTCACAGCCCCTCACTGACCGTCGTCTGTGGTCGGCGCTGTGAAGACAGACACGCTCCGTGTTGCCACATCCATCAGCCGTTCGTACTCCCATTATCCCACAGGAGAGGAAAACATCAATAAATTACCAAGCCAATGAGAGCAACTCATCTGGTTGATGGAGCTTCACCTCCAGATGACACTGGAACCGATGGATGGATGGATGGATGGATGGATGGATGGATGGATGGATGGATGGATGGATGGATGGATGGATGGATAGAATGATAGTCCATTTTAAGGTATGGTGTATTACGGCTGGAAAGCTTAAACTTTTTTGTTTCCGCTACATTACAACCACCTGCCCTAAAAATACCGTATTTTATTGGATTTTATGTGACTGAATAAAATAGCTCATGAAGTGAGTGAAATAGAAGGAAAAAGGAAGATGATTTTAATGTTTTTAACAAATAAAACCTGGTATTTGCATCTATATTTATGTTTGGTTTTTTTTTACTAGAACTGAGTTTGGCTACGTCTGCAATGTGTGCAACATTATTACCGATGGTCGCGTCTCCCATGTTCCTTTACCTTCACAATAGAAGTGCTCAGAGAAATTTGAAGCAATGCTGAATTATAAAACAATATCCCAAACATTTCAAATCTCTCGGCGTGTTGTGTTCGGCCCATGATGTGAAAACAAGAAGAATAAAAGCTCCCAACACACGGCGGAGGAGAGCGTCTGTAAAAGAAGCAGCGATGATTCTGGAGGCGCGGATTTTTCCGGGGCAACCTAGTAACCCAAGACTGGCTCGACCCAACGTCCCCTCTGTGGTGGGACGGCTGTGCGTCCAAGAGCCAGAGGCTGGAGGCGGAGCGGAGGAGGGCGGGGCAAGACCGTCCCCTTCCAGGAACATAGCAGACAAGATGCCCGTAAGGCCCAGATAGCATCACCAGCGGACCGTGAGGGCCAATGGACAGCGGGGTAGAAATGAAGCACGGATTAGGTTACTCCATCTGTTAGAGAGCATGTCAGCTGACACACACACAGCACACACACACACCAACACACACACACACACCAACACACTGCAATCACAGCGCACAGCAGCAGCCAGGTGGTGACAGCGTGGGCGAACATTTGGCAAACCGTAGCTGGAGGTAAAGGTGTGAGTCAGGTGGAAGGACACACACACACACACACACACACACACACACACACACACACACACACACACACACACACACACACACACACACAGATTTTTCTTTTCATTCATTGAACTGAAACCCTTTGAGTTTTTGAAGGAAAAAAAATATCACAGCAAGACAGACTGAACCGATTTTTTTCCCCATTAAACTCAGGAATGTGACATTTTTTTACAAAATGATGCGTCGTTTTCAAGGTTATTTTCATTTTGGGTCTTTTTTGTTTGTTTTTTTTTCGCTACAGTCCAACCTCGACAACGGAGCAGGCGGTCGGCTGTCCGCCACTTTTAAAAGTAGGGGAGCAAACCTATTTTCTTCTGCCTCCGTTAATTTTCTGAAGATCTGATCTCCCTGCTGTCAGACAATTTAAGCATGAAGAATTTATTTTTTTTTTAAACAACAAACTGAAACATTAATATTGGGGGAGAGGGGAGGAATCTAAATTCTCATGTCTAATAAGTCCAGTTCATCCAATATGTCTGTCTGGGAAACAGAAGTCTGAGACATCACAACGTGCTGTAAAGGTCAGGGATCTGAATCTGAAAATGTTTTTATCGTTTTATAGTTCAGTGATATGATTAACAAAGTTTGGACACCATATTGAATGATTTATGTAGCCATCACCATTAATTTCTACAACACTGAGGAATTTATGAAATATAAATGAACAACTTAAAAACATTTCTAGAAGAAAATAAATTAAGACATTTCTGGCATTTATTTTCACTTAAAGCACTAAACCACCCCACACCCGTAACAAAATAAAATGAAAAGGCTTCAGATGATGAAATGTAACTCTATAGGTGCAAAGAGTCCAACAGAGTATTTATTATCCAGCGTCTAAGTGGTCCAGACTCTTCTCTCCGTTTCCAGACCTGAGGAACGTTCATGGTCTCGTCTTTGCGTTGGATCTCAAACCATTTCTTTGGGTCTCCGTTTGGCCGTTTTAAATTCTGCACAAACATCTGCACAACACCTGCCGCCTCCTAAACGACTCAGACGCGGCTTCGTTAATAATGGCGAAGGTTTCTTCACCGCTGTTCTCTGCGTTCGTTGTTTAACTCATCACGTCTTGGGGTTTTTTTCCCCAACATGAATGTATAATCTTTTAGGTGACTTTATAAAACAGGCAACAAATCAAAGAAATTCCTTTGAGTTGTTAAATGCAAAACGTTTCAAACTCGCTTGTCATTTAGGCATACTGTCTTTCAAAAGGAAAATATTAAATATTAATCAGTAATGAAGAAGAGCATATTGTAAAATGTTACATGGAGCCATTGTGAGGCAAATGCTGAAATCAGACTTTGAGAAAACCTGTTAGAAACGTCTAAAGAAAACCTGAAACTAACACGGACAGAAAGAGTCAAAGAAGCAGCCAAGAGACCAGTACAAACTCTGGAGGATGATATGTGCAGTTGATGACTGAAAACCATCTCAGCATGAAAAACGGTGGTGGCAGCATCATGCTGGATGGATGCTGTTCACCAGCAGAAACGGGGAAGCTGATAAAAGTTGACGGATAGAGGAACCATCCTGGAGGAAGACCCGTAATATCACCTTTCAAAAGGACAATAAACAAAAGCATATTCGTACGTCAGAAGGTCCTAGCCAAAGTCGATATAAAGAATCATTCAGAGGCTGAGGCAAGACTTAAAATTGTGCCATTTCACAAAGAAGGCGAAAAAAATCTGTATTTCTAAAAGTGTAGAACGACATATTCTACAAAACCTGCAGCTGTAGCTGGAAGTTGACGCACCAATAAATGGATCTCTATTTCCTTAGTTTGTGAAGCCATCAGTCTTATCTACTTCAGCAAAGATCTAAAAATCAACTGCTCTCCTCTTCACCTCTTTATCTTTATCTCTTTACCTCTTTAACTCACATCACCACATTCAAGTCATTATTTGTTAAAAACTATGTAGCCTTTAGTTTTACAATATGCACATTTTCTGCAAGTCTGTTGCACAAAATCCCAATAAAATTCATTCATGTTTGCGCAGAAAAAATTATAGACAATAATAATAATAATAATAATAATAATAATAATAATAATAATAATAATAATAATAATAATAATAATTTTATAAAATGCTGCCATGTTTCCGCCAGCCGCTATCAACACTGTTGATTTCCGGCGCTACCATCTCTGCACAGGTCAAAGTTGAGTCAGGGCAGCTTTTGGAGGACACAGCGAGACACGAAGGACGGAGGGAAACGTGTACTGAAAACACACACACACACACACTCACACACACACACCCACACACTCAGCAGAGAGCTAGAAGGAATGGGGAGAAGGAGGTGGAGTGGGGTTAGGAAACGCTGCCAGATCGTGTGGAGGGAAACATTCAGCGAGGCAGGCTTTGAAGCTGCATTCAAAGGCAAACGGAGTCAAGCAGCGCCAGAGCTGTGAGACACATCACACACACCTCTCGCCAAAACTCCGCCACAGCTGAGAGAGACCTGACACCCCAATCAAACACTCGCCTTGCAGACATAATACACATCCTCGCACTCCAAGGAATCCTGCAGCTGAGGAAAGTGATACTTGAGTGAAAGGCTATTCCAATAATGGATTTATTTCCAGCACGCAGGCGGACACACAAACACACCCACAGCTCTCGCTGCTAACTGTGATTTGAGAATCTGGCAAAAGATGGAGAGAAAAAAAAACCCCAAGAAAAAATAAAAACAGCCTGCAGCCCATCCAGAAGATGAGTGAGGTCAGGACTAACACAGCTTGAGAAGCCCAAATTAAGCCTCCCCGCTCTATTAATCCAATATGTGTCTTTGTGTGAACGCTCCGCTTTCAAATGAACACACACCCACTCGTTCAGCCTCAATCCAGCTTTCACGCTCGCGACGCATCAAGCCTATGCACCGGCTTAACTCCGCGCGGCTCGCTTTCACAAGGAAACAAACATTACAGGGGAATTAACGCACGCGGTGAAGAGCAGAAAATGCTAACAATTTAAGAGAATTATTTTACCCCCTTTTTTTAAATAAAAAAAAAAAAAGGGAAAAGTTGGGCTCTTTGAGACAGCAGGCCGAAGTGAGGCGAGCTGGAGAGTAGCTGCTGGAGGACATGCAGAGTGTTATTGAAGTTCTGGAAGCAGATGGGTGCGCAGTGTGTGACGGAAGACAAAACAAGAAGTGTGATAGATGGAGACAAGCGGGTGCAGGAAAGCAGCGAGGCCGCCGCCTCGACTGGAACATGCTGCAGGCAGAATCCCTCTGAGTGGATTAGAAAGCGATGTTGCCATAATCACGGAAGAGTTTTCTGTCCCTTCAGCTGACCTCTGCTCTGCATTTTTTTTTTTTTTTTTTTTTTTTTGTTAATGTCACCTTCAAACGGTGGATGCATTAAATCGGCACAACACGCTCATGCAGTCGCTCTCTCTTGAGATGAGAGGGAAATAAACCTTACGGAACAAAGAGGAGTTTTTAATTATGACCGGATGAATTTAAGAACGTGGAAGGAAGGCCAGCGACGCTCTGCCTCATCGACCGATCGGAACTTAATGTAAAAATTTTTCAAAATATTCAACAACTATTGGGGCGACTGTGGCTGTGTGGGTAGAGTAATTATCTTGTGATCGGAAGGTTGTAGGTTCAATTCCAGCTTCCTCCTGCCAAGTGTCAATGTGTGCTTGGGCAAGGCACTTAACCTCAAATCACCTACAGATCTGCATATCGGTGTATAAATATGTGAGCGTTTGTATGGGTGAATGTGACTCTAGTGTAAAGCGCCTTGAGTGGTCTCAGAGTTGTGAATTGCGGGGACTGTACATTGACTTCCATCCATTTTCTATGGCCTGTCCCCAACACCAACATTAACCATCACATACCTCACCCCTAACCCAAAAACAGCAATTCGCCTCATAGAGACCAAGAAAATGTCCCCACAAGAAGCAGTGGTCCCCACAGCCCATATTGTAAACAGAAATAGGTCCCCAACCCCACAAATATTTTAAAACCCAGTACACACACACACACACACACACACACACACACACACACACACACACACACACACACACACACACACACACACACAAAGATGGATTATGTTAGCTAATTAGAGATCCTAGATTTAAGGGTACAACAATAATGGAAGTAGAATACATATGCAAGTCACACTTTTTAAATGGTTATTTATACATATCAAAGGAAATCTGTAATCATATACCACTTTGTCTTGGTCTATACCATTGAAATGCATTAAAGTTTGTGGCTGTAATGTGAAAAGAAGTGAAGCGTTTCTTGGGGCATGAACAGTTGCAGCGCATATGAGACGTGACAAGTTGCTGTATAGTGGATCCAAAAAGCTCCAGGACAAAATTATTCTGTTCCTCAGATGGACTCTGAGCATCTGAAGGTCGAAGGACGTCAGTGACAGTCTCATTACGAGGTGACAGAGTGAAGCGTTTGCTAGATCTTCTCAATGGGACCCAAAACCAACGACTCGGTGTGATTTACCAAGGAAAAGAAACGAATTAAACTCCAGGAAACCGTTTTTCTGTAGCTGAGCTGATAGGAGGCCTCTGGGACCAAGAGGGCAAACAGACTTTGATGTAGAACATGGTAATACAATGCTTTCTTACTCGCAGGAGTAAAAAAAAAAGAAAGAAAAGTGCAGGAGAAAAGGTGCAAGCTATGCCTTTTGTTGCCAGGCTGAAAAATAGCCTTAGCAGGTTTTTGAATGCTTGAACAGGATAAAATGTTGCAGCTCGAAGCATAGCGGTAGCTGTCACACAGAAGTGAATTATAAGGGCTGAAATGCGTGGTCAGGAGGGCGGTGAGGTCAGCCGATGAGGACGAAACAGCTGGCTGAGCCGCAAAACGCCAGAGGACATGAAATAAAAGTGGTGAGAGTGACAGCCAAGCAGATCAATCTGAGTTATCAATATAACTTGAACAACAAGTGGGAAATCTCTCCGAGTTGGAACATTCGAGGATGGCGCTTTACACCGGCTTACTGACACGCAGATGAAAGCTAAAGAAGGTGAGCATTTAGCATTCATAAAAATCATTTTTCTCGTTTGTTCCTCTTCACACAAACAAGTAAAGAACACAGGCGGCCGTGTCTAGACGACGCTTGTGACAGGTTTTCTGTTTGCAGCTTGTTTTCTGAGAAACGCAGCAGCACATGTAGCTGACAGCCCATCAGCCTCCTTACCGCTGTTTTCTCCAGTCGGAAGTCGTTGAAGCTCTTTTTAACTGCTGGAATCACGCATCTTCAAACACTTTCCAACGAAAAAGAAAAAAGTGCTTTATGCATGTAACTGTGGAAACTGTGTTGTAGCAAACTTTTTAAAAAAAAGAAGAAAAAGAGACAGCGCTGCGGAAAAGTAATTTCCCTTTTACTCTTTTTATTGTTACACCAGCTGGTTTTAAATGGTCATGTCATTTATCCAGAGGAAATCAGCTACCCAACCCCTCCAT
The DNA here is from genome assembly GCA_903067075.1 of Micropoecilia bifurca. Classification (NCBI taxonomy): domain Eukaryota; kingdom Metazoa; phylum Chordata; class Actinopteri; order Cyprinodontiformes; family Poeciliidae; genus Micropoecilia; species Micropoecilia bifurca. Next base: position 21,422 of record CAEGAF010181727.1, read on the forward strand.
TACCCCTTCGTCATGTGTGGAAATATATTTGTTAAATCATGACTTTCTGTGATAACCACATCTTTGCACAGCTGAGTTCAATTTATCTGGCCTGACTGCTTCCTGAGCTGAGCTAAATAAAACCGTTCTGACGACACAAAGTGGGCTAAACGATCTCAAAAGAGCCTCACACTACACTCCCATCAAAACAGGTTAAAGAACATTCAGTCACTCACAGATATAACTGCAGTTGAAAAGCTGTTTTAAAAGGGTAGCATTATGTGTTTAGCGCCATTTTATAGCAGAGTGAAGTAAGTATGTGAACTTCAGTTGTTGCACAACTTTATGCAGATTGTTCATGCACAAAGATCTTACAATATGGCTGCATTAAAACAAATCTGCAAAGAAGAGTGGGTCAAACTTGTAAAAGAAGATACATCTGCAAATATCAAAAATGCTCGAAGGTAGTTGCTACAGCTAAGAGCCTCACAACCAGTTGTTAGGTTTAGGCCTCAATTATTTTTTTATTCAGCGACAGGTTGGATTTGGATAACTTTTTTCCCTTAATATCTGTAAAATCTGTGAAATTAAATATTTAACTTTGACTAAGTATTGAGGTCATAAGAAAAATGTGAAAAATAAAGTAAAATTACAAGAATAAAATCAAAATATTAAGAGTTGTAAGATAATAAAGTCATAAAACAATAACAATAAAGTCATAATACTACGGCTTTATTCTTGTAATTAATTTTTTTTAATTTTATTAGTGTGGCCCAAATAAGTGTGGCAAAAAAAAGTAAAGAGGAGAAACTTGAAAGGGAGCAAGTACTTTTTCACAGTGAAAGTGTTCGGCAACATCCCTGCACAAAGGGGGCGACGTAGAGCCGAGCGTTTGAGCGGAACAGCGGCTTCCAGGACTCACAGAGCAGAAAATGAACAGGCGTAATTAATTTGATTGAGCAGTATTACAATAGCGTTAAATGCCTGCAGCTCCGCAGGTAATTACAATAGGCGCTACACGGTGCAGATGTGTCTGCTGGAAACGTAATGGTGACCTAACAGCTGGCGAATCCAGCAGGTTACCTGAGTATCATTCAGTCTGATTCACAAACAACCCAGAGAGGCTCAGCGCCACACAGGCTGTTTGCTGGAGCAAAAAAAAAAAAAAACTAAATAAAAAAATGCTGATAAGAGGAAAACTGGCCTGCAGAATCCTTGGGAACACCATGATCTCCTTGCATGTTCTTACTCTGACCTTTTTATAATAAAGGTGGAAAACATTAGAGCCTGACGTTGCAAAAAGCCTGTGTGCCTATGTGAGTGTTTTCTTTAATGAGACCAATATTGTGCCTATCAAGCTGACTTTGGCTGCAGACTTTCAGCTGAATTGAGATTACAGGTCATTCTAACTAACGATGCACCGATCCACTTTTTTCACTTTTGATACCGATACCTGAGGTCTCTGATACAGGACAACAGCAATGAATCGACTTAAAATGTTTTGTTTTTTAAACACAAACATAAATGTATTGAATTACGAATTTATTTGATACATTTGCACCAGCACAGCTACTTCAATACACCAACAGGATAACAAGATCAGTCATTCATGTAAAAAAAACCTTTAATTTGGTCAGTCAGTGTAATTAGGATGTAAAAAATAAATAATAAAGAAACAGACAAAAACAAAAGGTTGACTGTTTTGGTCAAACACTTGAAAAATAAACTGCAGTAAAGCTTCTTCCAAACGGTTCAGAATATGTAATTAGGGGTTCTACATATAATTTAAAATAAATAATAAATTATGACATCGCTCAGAGCACAAATCATAGAATTAGACTGAATAGATCTGCCCTCAGGTCAATTCAGGACCGGGAACATTTTCACAGGTTAACAAAGATCAGATAAGGGGGTTAGAAACATACGTTTTGATGCATAAACAGAGATGATCATATTGTTTAATTTTCTATCGGTTTAGAACAACTTGCATCAATCAAGGAACTTTTATTCCTTGGTAAATGTAGATGTTGATGGATTTTTTTCCTCTCTTTTATGCTTTATAGTTCAGAATCGTTCAAGAATTGGACTGCTTGGCATCTGATGGTAGAAGGTTTAATCTCACTGGAGGCGCTTCAGGAACAACAAATACAAGTGTTCATTGATCCGCCGTTTCATCTCTACTCGGCTCAGACCGTGGAGACTGAACACCCATCAACGTTTTTATATCATATTTTATGTTATGGTTTTAGATATTTATGAAATTCTCTGTTTTTTACAACCCGTCCTGAATTCTGTCTTATTTTATGTCAATAATCGAGTTGCAAGATAATTAGATGCGCCAACAGATAGAGTACTATCTCATCCAATCTACCATTTTTTACAGACTGGACTTGAACTTGGAAACATGACTCCTGGACATCTCTGATAAGACTTATCTGATCAAAGCACAACGTAAAAAGAATGAGTTTATGTTTCTGTATGTAGGTTTGATATTCTTATTTGATATCATTGAGACAACAGCTGTTGTGAGTCGACACTAATCCAGGAAGTTGCGATGTTGTAATTCCAACTATTAATGCGACTTCTCTCATCATTCATAAATTTTGTGTAGACTTACAATTTTCACCAGTCATCGGAACTTGTCCTATCCAGTCACCTTAACGTTTTCTGTATTTCCTTCTTTTCTGACCAATCATTGCAGCTCTGCTCCTTCTTGACCAATCCTCTTAGCCCTGCTTTTAATTTACCTACCTGTTTCACGATGTCTCTTGAAAGTTACACCTGCAAGATTAAACTATGTGTGACACTAAGCTATAATGTTCAAAAATATTTATTTACCTTTTTTAGATGTTCTGCAGCATTGTCTAACACTGTGTAGATTAGGGGTGTCAAACTCATTTTCGTTTTGGGCTAAATTAAGATCATGCTCTGCCAGAATGTATTGATAAAGCCTGATCACAAACTGTTAAAATATCAATGAATCCTTACAATGAAATAATATAATTTAATTGTATTATTTATATTATAATATTATTTAATCTTTCCAGTTTCTCCAAGATTTTGTGATTTTTTTTTGTTATTTTTTGCAGTAGAAATCAAAGTGTTTTTGGTACTAATTTGGAAATATTTATTTATGTATGTGCTTATTTATAACAGTAAATGCAACTTTTTATTACTCGCTGTAAAGATCATGGACTATAATCTGACATCAATTACAGCTGAGGCAGCTGTTTAGGACAAGTAAGAAAGTTTTTGACCATTTTTGAGAAAAATCTGCAATAAACTCCCAATTATTTGCGCAAAAAAGTGCAGATATGTTGATTTTGTGTAAATTCCCATGATAATTCTTGAGAAACTGGAGGAACTGATTGATATAATTTAGCAGTAAACGGATAAAAACTGCATTGATTTGATTGATAACATAATGTTTAAGCAGACTTAATGTTTAGTGTTGAATCTGGAGGGCCACATAAAAAGGTGTGACAGGCCGGATTTGACACATGTGGTGTATAAAGCACATGTTAACGTAAATGGAAAATACGGCATTCTTCTTTTGCACTTTGACAACTTATTGGAACATGATTTTATTTGTATTAAGGATACTGTTTCAAGAAGGTGCTTTGAAGAATGTATTTTCACTTTAAACCGTATTATGGCAAAGAAGAAAGCTTAAACAAAATCTGAAGAAAGGTGCTGCAAAATCAATCACTTTTAGGCCACAACAATCACCAAAACAAGAAACATCACAACATCCTGGAGCGAATACACAAACTGAATTAAACTGAGTTAGTTAGCACGACACCATGGGAATTTGCTATATGTACATGGATCTCAGGCCCGAAAGCTTAATGCTACAAAGGAATCTCAATTCTGACTCATCTGTTTTCTCCTGCTTTGCTCTTACATCATATCAGGGTTCCTATTAAGCTTGCCTTGGTTTCTTTGGTGTGCAGCTGTTGCATCAGTTCTCACCACATAGTATCATAATGTAAGAATACACTATCATGACTTGTGGGATTAATTTGTGTGGATTTGTCAAACTGCACCCTCTGGTTTCTGACACCTAAGGTGATCCTCTTTCTTGTTATCGCTACTAACTCGGCAGCAGTTGCTCGAAGCGCGCTGTTGGACATGTTGTATGAAAGAAATTAGTTTCATTTACTGTTGTACAACATCTCAGTAAAATATTGATATGACACAATCCTCAAAGAGAGAGTTTAACAAGCCCCACAGTGTCTCCGATGAGCAGACACGATGGAGGGAGATGGTGGAGTCTGTCGGCTCACAATAAAAAAATAAGAGAAAAATAAAAGGCAAAAAAAAGTGAAGGAGGAATTGTTACCATCTGACTCTGAACGTTTTAGACAAATCTCTATCTGGACACAAACCCCTTTTATCTGTTGGCAATTATGTTCTTAAGCATGGCAGCACAGTGGTTGGCAAATGATAATGAACTATCACATTTAAATTTATGAAGAAAATAAAAGTAGCTCCACAAACCGACTGGCGTCGCGTTCAGCCAGCAAGGCAACAGAGATCCCATGTTGTTCAGTGACGTCTTAAAAACACATTTGCCTTCAGATGCACATCGCAACCCTGTAAAAGTAGACCATACTTTTAGAGCAGAACATACAAATGCTATAATTTCACCTCAACTCGTGAAAATTGTTGTGATCGAGGGCGACGCTCTCTCCCTTTTAAATTCAGCTATGTAGGAGAAGAAAATTGCTTGGGGTAGGCATCAAGTCAGAACCAAGAACAGAGAAGAGAACAAGTATCAGAAAACGAGCAGCCCTCAGACAAACACCATCAAGACAGCTTAAGATTTCATGAAAGAAAACCATTAAAAGTGAATAGATAGAGAGTGTTTTATTGGCCCAACAACCTTTAGCTACTAAATTATCTGTTTTAAAATTTTTTTTTACTATTTATTGAAATAGATATTAAAGCCTGTTAGCCTAAAGTGACAGGTGGTTAGCTAACAGGGTACAGTGATCCCTCACTATAACTCGGTTCACCTATCGCTGTCTTGCTGCTTTGCAGATTTTTTTGTGCAGTTTGTTTCACAGTGCATTGTGTTCTGCGTCCTGATTGGCTAAACAGGCTAGTTCCTTCTCTACCTATGTGCCAATAATGTTACGGTATTTAAATATACTGCTCACAAAATTAAAGGGGACACTAAAATAATACTGTTGAAATGTATTCACCATTTTTATCTGCTTATTTTATGTAAATTCCAGGTTGAAAGGGCTTCATGTTTACCAGGTCATTGATGGTAACTTTGTGAGCAGTGTACAAGTTATACAGATTAGCCATTCAGGAGATGAAAGCTGAAACTTTGAATGCCAGCTGGATAAAACTGTGATCAGAGGCAGCGCAAACCCAACCGGAGGCTCGCTTGACGAGATCCATCGCTCTGTTGTAGATACAGCTGTGAATCTCGCGGGGAAGATTCTATCCTGAACTGTCAATTTCAGATTTCTTATGCACTTTTGGTTTTAGACAATTTGTAGGCTTACAGCCACAGTTTAATAAACTCCAGGTCATTTGACAATGTATTCAGAGGACAATAACAATTTTTCTTACTACAGAAAGAGTTGTATCATCTGCAAATACAATGCGCTCCAGATCAAACATAACTCTTTAATAATAATTAAAAAAAACAGTAATGTACCTGGTACCAAACCCTGTGGTACACCACATGGTAGAATCAGCAACTAAAAAATCATGATTAATCACATGCACATATCTTGTGTTTGGATAAATAAGCCCCCTGTCATGGGGAAGACCTCTGACGTCCCACTTGTTTAAGTTGCATTAAAGTATTTAATGATTGTTCGTGTTAACGTCCACGTTAGTGGCCCTAAAAATTAAAATTGTATTTATTTTTTACATCAGAAATTTGTCCTGTCTTACAAAATCCACCAGGTTCAGTGTGGCAGTCAGATTTATGACTGCCACACAAATCTTTCTAAGACTATAGTCACTGTCAAAGAGAAGATGTTTAATGATTTAAGATTTTAAAAAGTAATTCACAAATCGTCTTTGGGTATTTTGAAAAATTGAGGTAACAATTTAATCTCTCTGGAATTTGACAAGTGTTAATCACCAAATTGCCTATTGTGATTTTATTTTATAATTTTTGAGGAGATTCTCCAGCAGTCAGTGACTGGTTGCATTTGTGGCGAGTCCCAGATCTCAATGGCAGCATCTCACCAGCCAATTTGCTGGCAGATGAAAGCCCAACATGAACAGTCTGAGACCCATTCTGTCAGGAAACCTTCCACTTCTTAGTGTGTGCTCACCTTTACTATTTGCTCAACATGTTTGCGGCAGAATCTAATCTTCTCTGGTTAGCTGTTTCTGCCTTTCTGACGCATTTCCTTCTTACCCTCCTTTGTGCTGCTGCAACGCCGGCCTTTTCCCAACAACACCCTAACACAGGAAAACCCAAGAGGCTGTTCTAACTTTGGGCGGCCCCAACAGCAAAGTGAAGCCATTTTGTCCGTTTGCCCGCAGAGATCTTATTAAGTCGTAGGAAGGTGTGATTGGTATGCTGGCCACCTCGGCCAGGACTAATGATGCATGGAGCCGTAGCCTCTGGGTTAGACGTCACGGACCACAGGAAACCAGCCGGGCTCCTGCGAACGCCATTATCCCTCATCCTTCGAAACATTAAGCACGTCAAAGTGTGTAATGGATCGGCCCAATTAGCATGTAGCTTTGACGGGGACCACACTTGTTTATACATCCCACTCCAACGCATCGTTCATTTGTCTCAAAGTCTCTCTTCACCAAGGTGGACGCAATTTCACTTCACAGCCGGGTCCTCCGCTCTGTCTGCAGACTATTAAGGCTGAGTGATTATTCCAAGTAACAACACAGACAATGAATTTACTCTGGGAAAAGAGGTGACATAATGCCTCACACCCTCCCTGCAGAAACTTTAGAGCCGTCTCCTACATTCAGGCTGGATTTAATTGTGAATGTGGTGTGTGTGTAGTTGTGAGGTTTGACCCTGAAGTTCAAGGACAGTCTTGAATGTGCCGCCTCTGGCTGCTCCCGTCTGTACCCAAGTGGTTTTATTTAGGGACCTTGTCTGCCCACACTATCTCTCTCATACACACACCCAAACACACACTGTACTCGCTTTTTTTCCTGTAGTTTATCCAGTTTTGTTTGGATAAAAATAAATAAAAAAAATACTTGTCTGGAGTATCTGTTCTGCTCCAAGTAACACACACATGCACACACACCCCGTCTCACTCTGACACACTGTCCTGAAGCGGCCCTATGTCCTGCAACCTACTGGATTAATTACTCTCCCCGCTGCCTGTGATCCCCGAGAGCATCTGAGCCGCGTTAGCCGGCCTCTGCCTCTCGCTGGTGGGCATGGAGATGGCAGCGCTCACCCATTCATCACCTTGACTCGCTGAAGAGCGCTACGAGGAATGAGAGGTGGGAGTGGTGGGGGGAGGAGAATAAAAGTAACAAGGATATAGGGAAGGAAAGGACTGAAGGTGAGAGGAAGGTGGGGAGAAAGGATGGGGAGTGAAATAATAATAAAAAAAAGAAAAACCCAAGTCCCCTCTGACTGAGGCCCTGATTAAAAATTAAAAGTGTTGCCATTTCTGTGGTTCCAGGGGTCCAGATTGTAATGAACAGATTGCTGATTTTATTCCTAAGGCAGGAGAAAGAGGAGGAAGAGGAGGAGGAAGTATGTTTGAGCGGTGGGAGAATAGAGGTGTAGCTTAACCTGAAGATAAATAACCTTACATTGCAAAGTGCAGGGACTGTCCTTATTGTTTCCACATCTCAAAGAAAAAAAAAAAAACTCCTATTCATTTTTTCTATCTTGTCATTTCTTTTCTCCACAGACGGATGAAGGCCGGGACCGGCGGGGCGGCAGAGGTTCAGGGGACGGCCGGGCCTGAGGGGCGACGAGGGACTCTGACGGAGAGCGCGGCTCTAATTAATGATGACGAAACACAAAAGAAGAAGACAGAAGTGGGAAGGAGGAAAGTACGTAAGTATGCGCGCGGCGTGGAGGCGAGTCAGCCTTTGATCAAACCTCTCGTCAGGCTGCTTTTGAGAGCTTCCGAGCCCCGCCGCGTCTCATTTATGTTCTGGTGGCGGAGAAGAGCTCCGCGCAAAACTGGCATCAAGCTTAACAAGTGTGTTTCAGGGAGCAAACAAGGGAGTCCTGTTTGCTGGAGGGATGAGAGAGAAGAGTGAGAGGAGGGGAGAGAAGGAGACGTCTGTGTGTGTGTGTGTCTTTAACCATTCAGGCAGCGTCGGCGTAGGGCTTTTATCTGCTTGCAAACACAACAAAGAAGGTTTTGCCAATTTTTTTTCTCTGTTGAGTAAAATAATTTCTTTCTCTCATTCTCACTTATTTATAGAAACACAAGTGCAAATGTCTGACACAGCCTGAAACTCTATCTATCTCTCTATCTATCTATCTATCTATCTATCTCCTGGAGAGCCTGTCCATCCATCCATCCATCACAGGCGTTCTGCATTATGAATATGCAGTAGCTGTGATTCTATCATGCTAATCTGGACTGAAATCTATGTCCCTGTCATCATCAAACTTGATTTGAAGCCCAAATTAAAAATAAATGGACCCTCGTCCAGGATGTTGAAAGACTCCTGGTTCTGTCCTGTGTTGGACCAAACCACCTGTCCCTCTCTCTCCTCTCCACTGTTCGCTGCCTTACCTCTCTTTCTCTAAGCTTTTCATCTCTTCCCCGTCTTTTAATGTCATCCACATTAAAGATTTTTTTGGATTGATAAATGTTTTATTAGGACTCGCTCACTTTTTTTTTGAAGGGTAAATACAAAGAGGAAGTGAGGGAAAAGTTGATATCTCCATCTCCCTGTAGACTCCATTTCCATATCTGTCAGTCCATGCGGTGACCCTCCTCATCCTCATTCGTCCCTAAACGCCTCTTCTCTTTCATTCAGTCTCTCTTTTCCCATCACCACATCTCACTTCACTGGAAACCAGCTCTTGGTTCTTTAAAGTCATGTATGAGCAAAAAAAATTAAATAAATGTACGCTCAAGTTTCAGCGCCTCATAAAAGCATAAAGAAAACCTAATTTTGGCTTTCAGCTGCTGCACCGTGGCAACAATCGCCCCATAGGTGAACAAGTATCTTTTATTAAATTTTCAAGCAGCTCAAATATGTTTAAGGGCGCGGAGGACTTGCTGGTTGCACTTTGGAACGACTTGATTTCTCCGCCGCTCTGCTGAATCCTACACTTAGCCTCAGGCTTGTGGATGATAGTGTTTCCTGTGCTGGTAATGGCTGCCTGTCCTGTGGGGAGGCGTGCGCACTCCCCGCCTGGCGGTGCCCCTCGGCTCTGCTGCTGATTGCTGCTCCTCCTCGGATATGTGGGTCAGGTTACGTGGGAAGAAGCGTGACACCGACTTCCACTAACTCTTGAGTATCAAACCCCCATGTCAGAGACACAAAAACGTTCACGACTCTCACATGGCGCTTTGTTACGACTCGTACCGCAGTGGAGCTGCTCCTGCCGTTAGAACCACGTTAACTCTTTGTCGATTTCTTGTCTCAGGTGTCAGAACCAATCCTCGGCAGTTCTGGTCCAAACTCGCATATGGATGATATGGACTTAATTATTCATCACGATTTTTTGGGTACTACTCCAATAATGATAAAAATGTCGATCAGAGCGATTTATTGCTAACTTTTTATGTAAATTCAGGGTTGTGACCTCATCACACAGCAAGCAGAGCCCCACAAACTCAAGTAGTGTTCTTTAAAAAGATACACTATTTTAGGTCTGTCACAATAACACGTTTCTGACAACAAATTGTCCCAGAAATGATTGTGATAAATGGTAATATTGCCATTTGGAGAACACTTCCAACTAATATATTAAGTACAATAATGGCATGTTAATGCACGTTTGCCCACATAAAAATAAGACATTCAACACTGGAACTGGAAAACATTCTAAATATTCAAAATTAAAAAAATATCAAAACAACAAGAATTAAGATGGGTTATAGTTATATACAAAATCGCATTAAAAAATATCAATCAAAAGTGGAAGTTAGAACTTGTTCAAAAAAAAGTACACAGTAACTTTGTACTTGGTGTCAAATGTTTACAGGAGTTGTTCAAAGTGCTGGCTTTTTGACAATATTGCATATTACTTGATGATTATCCAGTTGGACATAATCGAGCTAACTTTTTTATTACGCGATTAACTGATTTATTACTTATTGTGAAAAGGCCTGGCCATTTTTAATGTCTTTCTTTAGGACAGCTGTCACGTAAATAAGTGTGATTTGTATCACTAAGCTGCACTAAACTGCATTTAGAGCATTATATTTTCAAATTTATTAATACCTTTATTGAACAAACAGTGGAGGAAATAGCAAAAATAATCTCAACAATATGAGCAGTTTCTGGGGGTTTAAACATCATCTGTTGGAATTTGTTATGAAAACGTTGAAATTAATACGCTTTCCATGATAAGGAAAGTATCACAATAAATGATAAACGATATGATAAATGCCCACTCCTGTATTTGTACAATATTCTCTCTCAGCAGACATCTCGAGCTGCACATCCATAATGTGAATATTCCTTTCCGCCGCATCCCAAAGGTGCTCTATTGGATTGAGATTTAATGACTGTAGAGACCAGCAGAGGACAGGAAATTCATCGTCACAATGAAGACACCAGTAAACCCCCCCAGCACACACACATTACACCACAAGAAAGCTTATCCATCGACACGAGGCAGCAATCGTCATTTACCTAAAATTCTCACCTTACCCTGGAGACTCATCGGACCAGGCAACGTTTTTCCCAATCTGTTATTCTCCGATTCTGGGGCGCCTGTGTGAATCGTTGGCCTTAGTTTCCGTTTGCCTCAGGGTTCAACACATCGTATTCTGTTGTAAAGAGTTTGTGAATTTGAGCAATGGTTGCCTGTCTTTCATTTCGGACCAGTCTTCCCATTCTCCTCTGATCTCTGACACCAACAAGGTATTTTGGCCTCACAGCTCTTGCTCAATGGAGATTTTCTATTAATTATCCGTCAACCTGAAAGATGGTTGTGCCTTAAAGCTGCAGTAACTTTTACAAAAAGTTACGGTTTTTTTTTTCATATTTGTTAAAACGGTCAGCATGTGGCAACAGTTTGGTATGAGACAGATAATCTATGAAAAGATGGTGCTCCTCCATCAACAAGATAGAGGAGGGCCTGTCAATCATCCACATGTACACACTGGCTTATCCACCGTCATCTGTGGCTATGCTAACTAGCCCTAGCATTTGTAGCACTATGTCTCTAAATGTATCGAGTTCCCACTGTGTTATTGGATATTTCACTTTTTGTGTTAACAAGCGGCAGGTGTTTTACTCAAAAGTTGCAGGACAGCGATGCTTGATGACTGGAGTTAAATTAAATATAACTCTGACCTCTTTCAGCTCATGTTTCATGCTGGGTAGTTGGTGTAAGAAACGGCTAATCTGGACAAAAGCAGAGCAGCTGCAGGGTTGGGTGTTCATCTGATGATTCCTGCTGTACTTCATCTTCGTCAACGCTGATATCAACTCATACAAAGGAATGATAAATCTCTCCTTCCAGCGAGCCAAAACCGCAACACATCCTGTAACTGTGATTCATCGTTATTGGCAAAATCCAAAAATGTCTCAGAGATAAGAAAGAAATTAAAAGAAGTTAGTTGTTTGGAGGTTGAGACAGACATTAAATTATTTTATGCTGGACCTTTTAGGAAGAATCTAAAACAGGACACAGAAATTGTTTCAGAGAATTTTAGTTTGACCTGCATTGCCTGGATTTGTCACAGTCACTACAAACCAATGGGAAAAGAGCAAGTCTGAGTTAATAGATCCAACTCCAACTGCACAAAGACCAGAACACAAAAGTGACCTAAGGAATGAACCTAGGTGCTACACCGTTCCAGCAAAGATGCATATAGATTGAATGACATATGGCAAGACCTTATACACATAAATGAACCCGAGGAAATTATGAAAACACAAATGGAAACAAAAACCCAAACACAGAAAGAATTGTGATATTTAACTTTCTCACATATTTTCTCCTCCATAGCAGAGCTGCAGAATCAAAATGATTCAATCTATCTGCTGGTAGAAGAAAAAAACAAATGCAACAAACTCATGAAACTAACTTAAATTGTAATAAACTTATAAAGATATATAGCATGAATACAACTGTGGTGACTGAATTCACTTAGTCTTACCAAAGTGGAATAATTACTGTATTTTTGTGAAACCGATGGAAAATGAAAGTTTTCACCATTAGCGCCACACAATAAAAAACATTTTAATTTTTAATTTTTTAATCAAACTTCTACTTTTAAGGTCAGCAGAGATTAATTATTATTTTTAATATGACATTCTTTCATGACAAATTTCATTTTATTTCGGAAGAATAAAAGAGAGAGGGCAGAGACGTGACAAAGAAAGCATAATTACCGCTGGGAAACACATCAAACATGGGAAGGTTAGGGCCTTGGGAAAAAAAAATTAAGGCATCAATTTTTAACATTTGGTTAACACACGAGTCTATGATCTACTAACATATCTATCAGCGAGTAAAAACATTTCCACAAAGATTTCATTTGAACCCAGTGAGGCTATTTTATTATTACTCCACCCCCACTCCCCCAATCTTCACAATTATGATTGGATTTCAGATTTTCTGGCTTTTATTTTTCCATTTTTTCCCAAACAATGGAAGATAGTGTTGAAGAAAACCAAACATTAGTATAAAAACATGATTCAGACAAAGAAGCAGCCAGCAAATATAATTCTGCACACCAAAGAATATCATATAAGGTATTATATATACTTTATACCAAGAATATTAAATCCCAGTGTCCTAAATAGAGATAAATGCCATCATGTCTCACTGGTCATAACTGACAGGACAAAAACAGCAGGATCACAGTACTGAATGTATGGTTTTTATTTTATCGTTTAAACCAGTGGTTCCCAAACTTTTTCTCCTGCACCCCCCACAGTGATTTCCAAACATTTTCTGTGCCTCCACTATGGATTACAAATGGCTGTTTGGTTGAACAAAGTGTGTGATGAGGTGGGGGGGGGGGTGGGGGTGGGGATTCTTAGAGACTCCTTGAGGGTGGGAATGAATGTACGTAACTGAACATAGACAACAACATCAGTAGCATACAGGCCGCTTGTTAAGCGGTGCTGTATTGATATTAGCTACTCATCTTTTAGCTAACTTTTTCTTCATCCAACAGCTTTACTCAACTCATTCGGTTAGTTTGGGGGAAAACTGTGAAAAGTTCTTTGTGTTTTGCTGGTTTGCTGCCATGATTCTAACACAAACCTGTGTAACTCTGCACAGCAGCAGCAGCAGGTCTCCTTCACTGCCGCACAGGTGTAAACACAGCGCGAGCTTCTAGCGCTCATGTTGCGTTTAAAAGCGGCTCGGAAAAACAGGTTACCACATGTTAACAACGGATTAAACAGTTTTAACTGCTGATAAAAGTGACAGAGGACACAGATATGGGATGTGTGGAAGCCCCTACTGTATCAAATTGACATAGGAATAACAGAGAGTTGGCCATTCTAAGGTAAGAACCTTAGAATGGCAATACAGCGAAAAAACAATACAGCGATTGTTTTTTTTTTTTCATCCAGACGGCATGGAAAGGCATTTGCCTAGCTAGTCTTCCACATCGGGTTGCTGGGGTAACAGGTCCAGAAGGGAACCACAGACATCTGTCCCAGGTCAGACTAGACGCATCTAGACCATCTTCATCAGTTCATTTTAAATCCTGAATTGTATTCAAAAACAATCTAATTATTATTAATAATAATGTCATCAAAAGCTGCTAATGCTGGCCAGCTGATGGAGACATAAGAGAGAAGCTACTATTTTTTTAAAAAACAGATATAAACATTTGTTTACTAGTTGGTATAATAGTTAAAATAGAAGAAAAGTGAAAAACCAACAGACTCACAACCAGTTTACAGGAAAACATAGAAATTGACTCATTTATCTCCTTCCTGGCTATCAGCAATATGGGCTGCTGATGCTGTGCTGCTGTTGATGTCGAGCTCTCAGCTACACAGAAAAAGCTGGAAGACATTACGTTCTGTCTATTGTTTACGTTTCTGTATGAACACATTTGTTCATACAGAACAAATGTGTTCCAGTGGGTCGTTTACAACCCATTAAATATGGAGCGGCAGCATCATTTCTTTGGGATCATTCTTTATTCTATTTTTATGCTAACGTGTAAAATTATTCAACTAAAATTATTTCTTTGTAGCTCTTCTCCAAGCAGGCAAATTTTCTTGTCACAATTTACAACAGCAGCAGCAAATGTTTGTAAGTTACATTAAATTTTACTTTTAAGCTATTTTTAAGTCAAGTATGATTCAAAATTTTAAACCTCTTAGAATGATGAAAAAATCCTACTTAAATTAATGGATTTACTATAACATTGTCAATCTAAACTTAATATTTAGCCATTAAAATCCGTTTTAATTCGAAGCCTCCTGAAATATACCCTTCTGAAGTCCTTCATGGGGCCTCAAATGATTAAGTGATGGGGTTAATAGTTGGGTTAATAGTTTGAGTCATGCAGAACTGATCCGACCGTTTCCATAGCAATGATCAGAAGCAAGATATTCCCCCAGAACTACAGTGAGCTCATTGTAGCTATGACCTCATCTATAGCTGTGTCCAAATTCAGGGTCTGCATCCTACGAAGGACTGGTCAACCTAGGACGGGTCCTTTGAAGGCCGGGAATAAACTAAGACCAGAAGAAAAATATCTGTGGATTCGGACAGGTCCAGCCTTCAACAACTGGCCCCACCCCATACCTCAGCATAACTCATGTTGCCTAGCAACCGTGACAGCATGAAGTAGAGTGAGAAGAAAAAAAAACTTTGTTTTTCAGTCATGTATTACTGATTTCTATTTTATTCTTCACCTTTTATAATAAAGGTGTTAAATGTTAATCATCTAATACGCAGCTGCCCGCAGTGTTAATATCCGCTCACCTATATAAATACACTTTCACTTCAGCACTCGTCCACGCCGTTCGCTCTGCACCATTATGCTGCTAAGTCTTAGCTTTCGTCAACAACTCCGGCGGAAGTGAAAGCGCTCTGCAACGCAAGAAATAACCCGACCGGAACACGGCCCACTAAATAATAAAATATAATTTAACAAAGCTTCAAGACAGGTACATTTTCCTAGAGGAATTTTAATACTCGAGGTACTCGAGTCACTCGAGGAATTGTTCAAGCCCTAGTCTGAAATCCCCAAACCTCCTGAGTCCCATCTTAAAGGGTGGTGTAGCTCTTGTACAGTTGTTAGAGAAGTTTGTTTGGAGTTTGATGTTGGGAATTAGTTGAAAAACTCTTACTAAATAACTACTAGCTTACCCAAAGGTAAGATTTTACCAGAGCCACTGAAATAACTGAAATTCCGTGTGACATATTGACTATTCAAAGCTACTCCTCTACCAAACTTTAAAACAAGATCTGCAAGATAATTGCAGCTCCAACAATGTTCAGCTGTGTAAAAACTAATGAAGCAAAATCAAAACTCGGCCTCGCAGATGGAGAGATTAGGTAATGAATAAATAATTACTGTTGGTCTACCTGATCATTAGAGTGCTCCCGTCTGTTTCTCCATGTCAAAGAGAAAATCAGCCCCGTGATAAACTGCAGCCACATTGCACATGAATAGATAAGCAACAAAGACATGTCACAAATTGCGCTGATTATTATTCCGTCGAAGAGAAACACAACAGATGCGGCCATATGGAGTGACGCCAGGAGTCCAAAAGAACAAAGGGACATGTAAGGAATAATCATTCACCAAAATGTAATCACAACAAACAAATTCAGAGCAGTCTCCAGCCTGTTAAAGATTCATCACAGGAAAAAGCTGCAACATGGCACACAGGGAACCCCAGAAAATTACCCACCATATTAAATCGCTGGTGGAGTAATTGTCCAAAACCTCTGTGAACTCCCAAAATGATAACATGTATCTGAAATCATGAGGAAAACTGCTGAAGTTTTTTTTTGTGCAGTAATAAAAGTTTGAGATTTAGGGATTAAATCTGCAAAAAATATATAAATAAATAAAAATAAAGAGTAAATTAAATTCACATTTACAAATACACAAACATGTTTCACATTTTAACTAAATGCATTTTAAAAATGTTATTTTGCTCACCTGTTGCTTAACAACAACAAAAAAACATTATTGTGCTAGACCAGGGGTGCCCAATACATTGATTGCGATCGATCGGTCGATCGCGGAAAGGTTTTGAGTCAATCTCGGCAGGTGACAAACTGATCACCGCCAGGACGCTGAGACCAGCAAGTCCTCTTCTGATAGGTTTATCAAAAATATTCACTAAGATCCTAAACGCTTGTAGGTTCATTAAAAAAGAATAATTATAAAAAGTCAACAAAACATGTTAATTCAGTGCGTTTCGGTTCCATTAACAAAAAAAGAGAGAAAAAAAGTCGACTCAAAGACCGACTGACAAGCAGAGCAGGAGTTTAAATTAGCTACTCAACCACCGCTGAGTTCATGAGAGGCTTAATAATAATCGAGAAATAATTATCAAGCCTGGAAACGTGATATGTTGTGTTTTTAATGTAATCTTTGCTCGGATTGCGGGGCGCAAACGGTTGCCACAGCAACGGGTGTGCTAACCGCTAACCAACAAGGACAGAGAGTCACAGAGAGAGAGAAAGTAAAAAGGCGCGAGTGGTTTTGAGTTGATCGTCTTTTCGGTTTGTTTTACCTTTGTTTACGTTTGCTGTGGCTCATTACACCTGCTGTAGTTTGTGAGTATATGTCACAACATCAAGTAGGACAAATATATTTCATTAAGTTTTAACAAATTCTACCACGATAATTATGTGAAATTAAATTAATTATATCCCAACTTCAGAAGATTTGCCTTTACCATTACTGAGCTCTTTGGTTCCTCCTATCAGTCTGTAGTTTCTCATATTAATGTCATCAAACCAAATTTCAGATCCACCATGACTGACTGACACCTGCTGGCCTCAGGTTTGCAACCAGCTTCTGACTGAGAAACCAGTAGCTGCTCCCAGTGTCAGAATCTCATTGAGGAAGAACTATGTTAGGTTTTCTGTCACTTAATTATTTCTGCTATAACTGATGTATATTCACATATAAAATAAGTAAATAGAGTTTAATTTGCAATTCTTATGTCTTTGTGTCATGAAGTAGATCTCAGGCCAGCCGCCTGAGATCTACACCTGGAGAGAAAAAGTAGATCTTAATCTCAAAAGGTTTGGGCACCCCTGAGCTACAGTGTAAAATGTAATACCAACATACATATATGGTTGTTTTGTTGCTGCTGGACAAAAATCAGACAAGATTTAAAGATTTTCATGCTGTTTTGCATCAAAGTCATGCAGCCTGATGCATGTCAATGTGGCACTAATTAATTTAATTTGTTCTTGTTAAAATGAACAATTATATTGTAAAATAATATAATTATCTTGTAAAAGGTTGATGTCGTAAAATGAATTTTTAAATAACAAAAAACTACTCTTATGTTTAGTCTCATATGTAGTAGGAAAATACGTCTTGCTTCTGACTCCTCTTTTATTCATTCCCTGCTAGTAAACATTTTTCCCCCCAATCTGTGATTGAAAGGTGTGAGCGATGCGTCCTTCAGAGTTCGTTCCTGACAAACCGGCAAAGCAAAACCCTTTTGAAGAGCATGTCTTTTTTAGTGATGTTTGAAAAGTGCTAATCTTTGAGAAAATATGCTTCTATTTTCTAACATCCTGCGTTAATTACTGGAAAATATGCAGCAGTTTTGTTAAATTAGATTGAACATTCACAAATTCAAAATATTTCAAAACAAACATTGTCTCTTTTCTTCCCTTTTTTTTTAGCCTTTATAAATAAAGATGTTTGGCTGTCGATCATAACTGGCCTCACCAGCAACCAGTAGCTGGATGTAAAATCAAAATAAACTTTTTTCTCATCGGTGATCGAACGATGAAGTTTCCATCTTAACTATTTTCAGCAGCTGTGGTTATAGTTCTGCTAATCTGCTAAAGCGCTAATAGTGGAGCTAATTTTTTATGACATGTTGCAGCATTTTGATAACTTTGAAAAGACACATTTAGCTTCTGCTAAATACATTTTTCATATAAATTTTAAAGTGCTAAATTACACGTGCAGAGGAGGGTCTGGGGTGCTTGAGGACTTGCCCCTTTAGCTCCTTGCCCCCAAGTGCCCTGTTGGTCAAATTGGGGTTTTCTTTTTTGTTTGGTTTTTTTTTTTTGTATTGTTGTTTCCTAAGCCCTCCTCTGACACATGATAACGTGTACTAAAATTATTTCTTCTTTTTCTTGGGTTTTTTTTGTACAACATAATAAGCCCTCGGTCACCTTGTTACCTTTGACCTTTTGCCTGTGACACATGACGCAGTTGCCTCTCACAGAGTGAGATAAAGCGGCTAACTGGAGCTCAACATAGCGAACGTTCCAGATTACAGAACAGTTTTTGGTGAATAAAAAAAAAAGTTTTTGGTGAATAAAGTGGAGTAGACTTGCTACTTGTCAGATGACGGAAAACGTTGAACGTATCGTTTCTGCTTCAGTTCGGAGTAGCGGTTTAAGCAGAGAGGTAATGAAATACAACAGACACTGACAGGCCTCTGCGTCTGCCTTTCTCCGAAGAACTACTGAGACAGACAGGTGAGGAAAAACTGTTCTTATCTATCAATTCAGTATTTTTATCATACAGACATTAGGCTGTTGATGTGCTATTAGCTAGCTGCTAGCTAACAACTTTGCTAGCAAAGCTAGATAACTAAAAAGCTTCTTCCCTGTATCGGTAATGGTAGCAGTCATTCTTAAGTATTGCTTATGCAATAGAGGCACGTCCAAATCCGATCATCTCCATAATCAATATATGTCTGATTTTCTCATTTCCTTTGCTGCATAATGTACATTTCATATATTCTAGCGTTAGGTAAATATATCTTGAAGGAGAATAGCATTCAAATATAAGTACAGCAAGGACATTCATGCAGAATTAAATATAACTCACCCCGAATTACCATGATAGATATAATATATGTAATAAAAGTGTCATTAATTAAGTGTCATTATTTTAGTTTAAAAAATTTTTTAACTACTCTAGTGAGATGTTGCTTTGCCCGGCTGAAATTTGGTAAAAGCACCAGAACAACATGTTTATTTTCTTATTTTAAAAAAGAAACTGAATCGTCTGTTTATTGAAATTTTTTATGTATTTTCTAATTTTGTATCAAAAAGGCCTGATAAATCTGCAGAATGTGCCATTTTTTTTATCCGATTAACACCAGAATAATTGATAGATTAATCAATAACTGAAATAATTTTTAGTTGCAACTCTTAAAGTTAGCTGCAATCTATAAAACTAACACAAAGTGTTGCAAGTTTTTAGACACTACGTCTATAAATATATATAGAAATTTTTTTATTTTTTTTTACCATACTTCTTGCGGTCAAAATAACTAAGTTACATTACAGTAGAGCTGCTAAGTCACAGAGAATCAAAAACATTTCTAAAAGCTCACTGATGACACATAAACCAGCAATGCTCCAGTTTTATGGCATTATTAGGTGATACATTGGGACAACGCAGGATGAAAACAGCATTTTCTTCTGCAGGAAAGCAGAAGAAAATATGTTGAAAATGTATAAAACATGTTTAGCCTCTGATATTGCTGCTGATCTTGTCAAACACACACTAGGCAGAATAAACATGAGAGTAAACTGTCTTGAAATGGTGCCGTTTTCAACCAGGAGTCTTTCCCATCCCCTTAAAGAATTTCAAGAAGCGGGAGCACGTTTCCACCTGAGAGGAACATTACAGAAGCCTCTCCAGCTCTGATCACAAATTCACAGAGTGGAGAGACTTAAGAGAAGCGTTGACAGCCTCCAGGCCTGCACCGGGTTCACGTCTCACTGGGGGGGCTCGTCACTTTTCTGTCTGTATTAAGTAACTCAGGCAGAGCAGATCATAAACATACAGAAACAAGCCAACACACACATATATATATACATATATATATAGGCGCTCTGAGACACCCACACACACACTTGTGCGGTTGTTGTGCTGCTCTGGTCGACGTTTTGTCTGTCACACAGTCTGTGCCGAGCATGGCAGTCAGACTCCAGGGAGGAAATCTGGCTCAGGCAGCAAGTGACGCCTGATCTCGTGGTGACACGGCCATTCCACACCGCGAGAACCCGAGGCTCGTACAGCCGTCTGATGTTTACCGAGATAACACTGGCAATTTACTGAGAACCAAGAAACTCTCTCCTAACGTTGAGATTGGAGCAGCAAACCCACAATTCGGCGACTCGTCCATTTCCCGGAGCGTCCCGCCACTCTCACAGCATCGGCGTGCCACATATGCTCCAATTTGTTCCAGCTAAGTGGAGCACAAAATGTAAAAATATGTCCTTCTCAGGTCAATGCCAACTCCGGAGAGCCAGAACAGGAGCATCCAACATTTACTGCCGTCAGTAAACCTCTACCAACAGGAGAGGAAACGAGCTGTATGTGCTCTGAAACAACGCAGCACGTTTTATTTGGAATACAGGCCAGGTCCGTTTCATATTTTTTAGTCAAGAAAAGACTGGAAGGGCTGTCACCTCACAGTACCACACAGCGGCTGGACAGAGGGATAGATACATACAACATTTGAATGGTGAGTTAAGAAATAAGTCAGGAAATGGACTTCAAAAAACAAAATATATTTCTTTAGAACAAATCTACAGAAAATAAAATAGCATCTTTCTCTGTCTTCCTGGCAGCAGCCAGTCACTGCGTTTTCGTTTGTTTCGCTACATTTAGTGCAAGACCTTCAATCTCCCAATCTGGCCAATAAAACCTGGTGGTAAAATTCTAGATTTCTCCATACTGCATTAAACATGACCCAACACACACCTAAAGACCATCCTCCTCCCCCTCCGAACCCTGAAAACAAACAGCAACAATTAAAACATCGGTTGTTAGTATTGGACAAGATTTATTTATTTAAGCGGCGCCAATATATTAAAACGTTGGCCATTCCGATGTCGGTGCTGATATATCGTGCATTCCTACTACTAACCTACTACATTGCATACTCTTATAGTGGGACTGGAGTATATGGCTGAAAAACCTTTCATAATATAAGTGTTTCATTTGATATTGATAATTATTGATTGTTTTGTTTTGTTTTACATAGATGTAAAACAACCAAACTGGTGGGGTTACTTTCCCTGTTGTATCCACAGTTTTCACTCTACATTGTTTTTCTTTTTTTCAATTATTTTTAGGATGTTATGAGGCACAATGGCAAAATATTAAACTGGTACTGAGCAAGTAGTTCAACAGGTTGTTGCTAGGTAACCAATGCAATGCAATGAAGTTGAAATGTTTTTTAGGGATAAAGTTCATTTTCTAGGCAAATATTGACTTTGCAATTAATTGCTGTTAAGCTGACCACTCTTTATAACATTCTGGAGTATGTTATAAAGATGCACTTATGCACTTAGTTTACATACTGTTTAGAACATTAGATTAGTTTTCTTTCCTCTTTTTTCTTTCCTTTGGTTTGTTATTTTGTTTGCATTTAATTTTAACTCATGTAAAGCACTGCATTTAAATTGCCATTATAAAAACTGAAGTGGTAGACTTTGTAAATATTAACATTTGAATCATTCTCAAAACATTTGGCCAAGACTGTATGTTCACATCACATCACATGCCAGCTCAAATTTCGCCATAACTTTAATTAAGTTATTTTATCACCAAAATCTCACCAAACCTTTGGGAACAAACCACAATAAAAAAAGAATAAAAGAGAAGTGTGCTTCAAGCAGAATGAAAAGCCTTTAATAGGCTGAGATGGACGAAGCCAAACATCGACGCTGCCGGGCAGGAAACCCAGGAAAACATAAGAAAACAAGGATCCAAAAATAATCAAGAGATTGGCAATGGGGCTGAAAATACAGGTGGTGAGACACACAGCGAGTTGGCAGGAAGAGGAGGGAAAATGTGCAGGATGTATATAGTGAGGGGTAGCAGGTGTGACAATCACAAGGACCAGAAGTGCTGGTAGGACAGAAACTCAAACCAGGCTGAGGAACAAACTGAGACACAAAAACAAGCAAATGTGTAACCATGATGCATCTGAAAGATATAAAACAACCAAAATGCAAAAAAGTCAACAATCACAAAAGAAGACAATCAACACACATCACAAGAGATCCATCAAACAAAGTGTTTTCAGTAAACATTTTAATTCCCCTTTGGGATCAATAAAGTGTGTTTGAATTTGAATTGAGTCAAATCATTAAACGTCAAAAGAGTCATAATTGTTCAAAATTCACCTTCAACAAAAAAAATCTGTACAATCCATTAAAATCCTGATTGGTGCAAATCTACACACAAACTTAGAATTGTGGAGTACTCACTTTAACCTAGAAAAAGAATTAGATCAGTCACTCTTTAGCTTATCTTATCTTATCAGAAACTGTAGAGTACTCACCATTTAGAAATGGAATTAGATACTTAGCAACCCTGGACATTAGCACTTAGTTTACATACTGTTTAGAACATTAGATTAGTTTTCTTTCCTCTTTTTTCTTTCCTTTGGTTTGTTATTTTGTTTGCATTTAATTTTAACTCATGTAAGGCACTTTGAATTGCCTTGTTGCTGAAAATGTGCAATATAAATAAAATGACTTTACCTTACAATAAAACCTCAACAATGATCTAATTGTCAGGGATTGGAGCGGCCAGTGGGACGTGGCTGTGGATAATCTCCAGTTCTTATATAATTGACAGATCCTGTAGTTACCAGGAGTTTGTTTGGGGATCTTTTGGCCCCAATTTCTCATCGCCATTTTATGCCAATTGCCGCTTCATTTTCTTTTTAGTTTCTCACCAAAACAGTGAATCTGAAGTGAAATCAACAGTTTGTCTGGCATGATAAACGGGAAACAAAACCTCAAGGCAGTAATTACATAAAGTATTACCCACTGTTGTCGAGTTGTCTTGCCAGCTTGTACCGACTCTACGATGAGACATCCTACTTTCCTCCTTTACACTCCAGTCCTATCCGATCTGTAGCAATGAGGGCAACTAATGAAGGAACAATAAGCAAGCATTGCACATAAAACTAATTCTGAGCAACACCACTGCGGAGATTTCAGTGCATCTAAGGGCAGAGAGCAGGACTCGGCCTGGTTCGCTTGGCAAAGCTAGGCTCACAGACACAGAAGGTGAGGCTGATAACTATGCCGAATGCCAAAAAAGATGAATGGAAATCGTTCAATATTCAGAGGGTATAGCCCTTTGCCAAACGCATGAGAATATGGTGGATCCAGGCCATAAATGAGCTCCAATGGGATCAGAAGTCTCTGCAGGGCCTAAAAATACAAACCCTGACAGCGTGTTACAAGAATTTATTCCTTGGAGCTACGCGACCAAAGGAGACGTTCTGTGTGAAGATGCATACAGATCAGTCCAAAAGACTGAAAAGACGGAAAGTTGTAGCTTTGATGCCAGCTTCCTCCTGCCACATGTCAGTGTGCCCTAAACCCCAAACTGCCTATCGATCTGCGTATTGGTTTATACTCTAGTGCAGTCTTTCTCTCCCAGTGGTCTGCGAGGTACTGCATGTAAACGATCGTTCATTTGCCATGACGTCAGCTCAAAGTGCGACGCTACAGCTGGCTTGTCAAAAGTAATAATGGAAAACTGGTTTACAACTTTTGAGTTGGTGTGGAAAGAAAACAATTCCAGGAATATTATAGGAGGAAGCTGAGTGTTGATGTGTCGTTCAGAAGCAATTGGATTCCTTTGAACGGCTCTATGCGGTGAGCAGTAGGACTTTACTTGGTAATGTAGCCCTAACCATTTATTTCATTAGAAATTATGAAATCAAATTAAACACAATAGAAATTGGTTAATTATTTTTACATTTAATGGTGCAGAAGAAGATGTTTTGTTTCTGTTATAGCACCTCAAGTCTATTTTTCTCGCTATATTTTCTAATATATGACTGACTGTATCTGCAGGTCCAAGTTAAACCATCATCTGTATTTTTCTAAAGAGAACAGTCTTCATTTAGAGGTCTGAATGCGTGGCAAGAATAAAATGCCTGTAAGTCATTTGAATGTGATGAGATTTATATTTCTAGAGAGCAAATCTGAGGCTGGGATTACATTACAAAATTTGTTGGTACTCCGCTAATGTCGAAAAAACACTTTTTTGCAGTAGCAGTGTTTCCATTAAATGAGAAACGAAATTAAAATCACACGTGATAAGTCATTAAAAAATATGCTGCGCCACCGTCCTCCTACTACTTCCTATCACGGTCTTCAACTTTTCTACATGTAGTAATAGCCGGTTGCCAATCATGAGACTCATTTGAGATTAAATAGATTTCAATAGAACCAAAAACCACTTCATCCTAGTGCAAAAACGTATCAAAAAACATTTGAAAAAATTTCAAAATTGGAGTGTTTCTATTGAGCAAATTAATGTTCGTAATTCCAGTTTGTGCAGTTATTTGGTGAATGGAGACGCAGCTACTGCATGCTGTGTAAAAGACCCCCTGGTATTTACACTCCTCAATACACTGACGCGCATTTGTGTTTGCATTTCTTCATTTCATTTAACACCCAGGGATGATGCAGGGTTAAAGCTACACTCCTGACCTCTGGAGGAACAAAGAGAGCGATCACAGCATCAGAGCTCAGCAACAACGAGCGTGTTTCCACGGCCGGATCTCCTTTCAGAACAGGGACAGGCGGTGGGACACTTCATCTCCGATTTCTCCCTGCTCCTTCTGAACTCGCTTTCATTAGAAAAACCTCAGAATTCATCTATAGGAAGCACCAGGAGGTCAAAGGTCAAGTCCACTATTAAACCGCAAACACAGGAAGCAGCAGAGTGAGATTTAATCTTTGCAAGGACAACAGTCAAAGTCAGACTTATCATCACACGTGTGAGGTCAGTTTGAGACTTTTCTATAGAGGTTTTGTTAAGAAGCTGTAGGCGGTTAATTGCTTACCTACAGTAGATAAACCTGTCGAGGGCTTCAGTTGGTACAAACACAGAATAATTGGTCCGCTAAAGCTAACGGCTAGTCCAAGACGTGTTAAGTATAAAGCAGTCCTCTATTGTGCTAAAACAACTACAGTCTCAAAGTAATTCATGGGCTAAAGCAAAAATGAGTGAATTCTTAAGCCATAATCACATGTTGATTTACAAAGAGAGAAATGATTATTTAGACAGGAAGTGTGTAAATAATCAGTGGTGCTTCACCAATAATCTTCCCAGGTGAAACAAGTCAGAGTGCCAAACCCTTAAAAGTGTCTCCAATTTAGCGTTAGTAAGGTTTACTAATGACCGAATGTGGAAGTAATGTAAAATAAATACATTTTATCATTTTTGACACTGCCTTATTTTTCTGTTAGTTGATAACTTTGAAGACAAATCAGAAAAAACGTTTCAGAAAATAACTGATTATTTTTAAATGTCAATAAACTTTTCAGTTTCCACTAACCCACAAAGTACAGGCCTTGACACATGGGAGGAAATGTCAATATCTTAAAAGAAAGCCTGTCACAATGAGCAATAAATCAATCGTTCTGCTTGTTTTAGCGGTTTGAGCCCAATTTATAGCGACTTCAGAATTTACTATATTGTATTTGGTTTTTGTTTCTTTTATTTATTGTTTTTCTTTTATTTTAGATATTTAAAATCTCTTCCAGTGTTAATTGTTCTTGAGAAATTAAAGTTAATTAATCTTTTACTTTAAAATAGTCTCAAAATGAAGATGTTATGGCCCAGTAAAGTTTGTAATAACGACAGGCGAACCCAGCAGAAGATGCAACATTAGAGATAAGTTTGGTTTATTTCACTTCTCACCTTACTTCATTTAATCAGTTCTCAAGGTCAAGAGCTGATCATGAGATTCACGTACCTCAAGTCTGAGTGCAGGTTCTAAAGTGACTCCAAGTAAAATGTGACATCTCTGTTTTTAGCAGCTTAAATGCGATTTGTATCTAAGTGGCAGATGTGAATCTGCATCTCTGGAAGAATTTGAACCGCAACAAAAACATTTGTGACATTTGTCTTCTCAGCTTCCCCAAACCTCTTTTCAGCCAAAACCTGAATGAAACCTCTGATCTAAAGTTGGGGAAGATTTGAGCAAGAGCTTCCCAAACTTCTAAATGCCAGCGAGCGATCGCTGCGATGCAGCCGGGTTTGTTTACGGAGCAATGTGGCCGCCCATGATAGTGAAAAGAAGCAATTTAAGTTTCCTCCTTCACACTCTAACAGCATCATTTTTTGACATTATATTGTGGTATTTCGGTAATTGCATATTTCCAGACTTTTCACATGCTATTTTCCCCTCGCAGCTGGAAATCTTTTATCTCCTTTCTGACAAGAAATCTAATCAGACGGTTTCAAGGTTAGTCCCATCACCACGGGGCGAGTCCGGTGGCACCGAACTGAATCGAGCCCAGCCCTTTTCTTTTTTGATGAACTGATCAGCTTTATCGCCCTGCTGTAGTTTCAGATAAATGCGGCTCGACTGTAGTTCGTTAAGACACTTCAAAGAGAGGCTTTGAAACGAGGCCATGAAAATGCCAGCGCTCTGGCGGAGCGTGGCGCTGTCCTTTAAAGTCTGCTCCTGGCTTCCTGGCGGCGCGTTAATGATGAACAGATAAAATATTCAGTTGACGTTTCTCCGTCTCCGTCGGGCGGACGCGAACGCGCGCGAGGACACAGAGCGGCGGGACGCCTGCGCGGCCGTCTGTCGGCTCGCCGCCACGTCGCTACGCAGCGCTGATGTAGCCGGCTGTGTTCTTTGGCCTGCGAGCACAAAGGGCTGCGGATATGTGGTTTTGTCTGAGTGCGAGGCAGCAGGCAGTCGGTCTTATCGAGGAGAAGGAGAGTTGGGTTGTGTAATTATTTTCACTGGCTTTGATCCAGAGCGGTCTCTTCGAGACACCTGTTGGCCTCTGGCTCCTCTCAGAGGCCCGATAATTAGACCCACAACTATAAGAGCAAGAGGACACACACACACACACACACACACACACACACACACACACACACACACACACACACACACACACACACAC
>CAEGAF010181752.1:0-13796 GCA_903067075.1 Micropoecilia bifurca
TTTGTCCTCCTTGTTCTCATAGTTCAGAGTGGAGACCAGAGTAGCTACATGGTCCTTCACCTCCAGCTGAGCATCGATGCTCTTCAGAGGAACTGACAGAGAGAAACAGAGCTCAGATCTTTGATTACACCCGTGAAGGTTTCTTCGCTGAGTTATTCATACTTTAACCCTCCAACAAATTGCTTTGCACATCCATATACCTGCATCCAGCAGCTTTACTCAACTCAGTCAGTTAGTTTGGGGATAAAACTGTGAAAGGTTCTTTGCGTTTTGCTGGTTTGCTGCCATGATTCTAACACACCTGTGTAGCTCCGCACAGCAGCAGCAGGTCTCCTTCACTGCCGAACAGGTGTAAACCCAGCGCGAGCGTTGTAGCGCTCATGTTGCGCTTGAAGGTGGCTCGGAAAAACAGGTTACCACATGTTAACAAAGGATTAAACAGTTTTAACTGCTGATAAAAGTGACAGAGGACACAGATATGGGAAGTGTAGCCCCTACTGTATCAAATTGACGGAGGAATAACAGAGTTGGCCACTCTAAGGTAAAAACCCAGCGCATACAGCGTTTATGTTTTGTTTTTTTCATCCAGATAGCTTCCCGCCCCCCTGCAATGGCACGACGCCCCCCCTCGGGGGCGTGCCCCACATTTTGGGAACCTCTGACCTACAGTAAAGTAACAACAAATAACTAGACAAGAAATAAACATATAAGATAGAATCACTAAGAAAGGACTACCCCAAAGAAAATCAAAAACACGGCTGATCTAATCAAGAAAAAGAACACACGAATCTTTATATTTCAAGGTGAATACTAGAAATATAATACTGACTTTTCTTAACAAAAGAATAGTCAGGTTCTTACATTAATTTTTGTCCACCTGCAATGAATGCACAATTGATTGAACAGATCACTTCACTGAGAATAGGAAAGACAGGTGAGCGTAGTGACTTTTAATGTAGCATTGTTGGTGCTACGATATAGAGAATATATTCAGTGATCTTTTTGTGCATAATTTAAGCAATCAGACGTGCAAATTAAAGTTTGCAGGGTGAGATTAATCTATTACTGTATATTACTCACAAACGTGAAGCCACTAAAGAAAACCTCAGATTCACAGTGTTTCTCTGCACTCTGCAACCCAGCAGTCTGCTTCCCTCTTCAAAGCACTCTGACACACAGAGTTTGTTACAAAAGCCGTTGCAATCACAGAACAATTGCTGGGAAGGCGACTGAATTTATGACAATAGGCATTCACATGAATAACTTCACTTTTCTTAATGTTTACTAAACGGTAAAGATTATCAAACTAAAACTAAGAAGCATAAACACATTCACACTTCTCTGTTGCTGCTTGGTTATAGGATGAGGCATCATGCTGCTTAAGTTATCAGCTTTAAAATATGTTGTTTTTACTTCTTTTTTAATGTTATTATTACACAAAATAAAAAAACAGACTGAGGGGTTTAGCTCCTGTTGGAAAGTCATGTGTTTCTCCAAACTGTTTGTCATTTCATATTCCTAGTGGTAATGTATTGAAAGTATTATAGAGTAGTATTGAAAACCAAGATCTTCATGCAACCCCATTTCAAAAACCTTTAGAAGTCTGTTTTCCTTTTGTTGGAAGATGTAAGAGTTTATGGGAAACACAGTCACAAGAGTTACCAAAGCCAGAAGAAAGTGAGGGACAAAGAGATCAAGAGTAAATCACACAGACAAACAGAGGGATAAGAAATAATTTTTTTTTACTTTTGTTCAAGTAATTTCAGTGGAAATACTGCACATTCCATTACAAATCAAAACGTTAGGAAAACATATGTTTTGTATAGTAATCGCAATGCCGAAATTGAGGAAAAAAGAAACACTAGCTATTTTGAGTGTTCAAAGATGAGTTTATTTTTTGTACAGACTGGAAAATCTGAAAACTGATTGAGTCAAGCTTTCATGGGAATCACTGCGCAAATGGTTAATTACATAACCATTTTTCTGAGAAGTTCTGCTCATTTGTATTGTGACATGTCAGCTGAATAAACAGGCTGATCACCTCTATGCCAAGGAGCAAGTATGCAAGAGGAGGCCTTACCTAGAACTGAGTCATTGAAATGGTATTGAGAAACCTAACATTTGTGCTTAAGACATTTGCTTTGGATTGGTCTATTGTGATATTCTAATTTTCTGAGGCCTTAATTTAGGGGTTTTCTTAACTCCAAACCATAATCATAAAAATGCAACAAATTAAAACTTAAAATACTTCACTTTCTGATACATCTGGAAATAAATATTGTTTTTTTTAGATGCAATAGTACAATCAGCAAGGAGATAATTTGCGGCCTCCACCCTTAAATATAGGTCACTTATTTATCTCGTGCTTGTTCACAAGATCAGTGACTTCATTGACTAAAGTGTCATGTTAAACGCATGACACTTATACAAAATCAGCAGAATACCTGGAATGAGTCATGGGTGTGTTGTGTTTCTAGTACACTATTAAGCTTCTAGTAGTGTACTAGAAGTTAATTATTTGTCTTATAAAAATAGAATTTTTGATAAAAGTGAGTTGCATCTGATTAGTTGTGTTTGACTGCTATTATCTTGACCAGAACCACACATACAAATAAACATATAAATACCACTGAGCAGAGCTGGGTACTTATTCATGTTGGGTTGAAAGTAAGGTTACATAGAGAAACAATGACAAATAGTAACTGACAAATTGTTTAGAAAATGTTGCCTGAACATAGTTTGAAAAAGAAAAAAAAATCTTTTTACTAACGTACAGCAGAAAAGTCAAGGAAAGCTGGGACTTAGTTGTTTTTATATTGATGCAACACCAAATTTATTTTAAATGGAATTGTGTAAAATATCATCTTAAAATACCATGTTTAAGGAAGCTTTCACTCAAAATTTGATTCATTATATCAGTAAAAACAAGATCAGGTAGAAAAGAAATGTCCCTCGTACTGATATTGAAAACTAGGAAACATGGAAACTCTTAGATTCCCAGAGCTTCTTTTCGCACACTGCTGCCCAGCAATGTATTTCCAGCTGCAACACACTCTGGCACATGTGAAGCTGGAAAAAAAATCAGATAAATTAATTTGAGAAACTGCATAAATTTATAATGAATAAATATCAAAGCAGCACTCTGAATACCATTCTGGTCATTGAGCCATGATGCAGCCTTCATAGACAGAAGCTCCCACTCTGCTTTTTTATCCGTCTTGAAGCCATGAAGCCAGATCAGAGCCAGAATCGTTGTCCATACATCCTGTTTAACCTAATTATGATACAAAGCAAAACTCATAAAAACTCAGCCACAAATCAAAGAGTATCACTATGTAAAACAAGACTCTGTTTGTTGTTCACACATGTGAATCTGTGCACGAATGGGTGAATGACGCTTTGCTGTACAAGTAGAGGCCATTTTGCGGCTTCCTGGAAGTTTGTAAAATTACCAGCATTGCCTGCTTCTTTTATGTCTGTAGTTCCAGTTAAACCCAAAGTAACATTTCCTGGGGCTTTATTTAATTTTACTGCAACATTACTTGATGAATTGAATATGTTTTTAAATGAGTCTGTATCATATTTTTACATTGATTTGACAAAATCTACCTCGCCAGGTTTTGCCTTTTCCACCTCCTCTTTGGTCTTTCCCATCACAGCAGCCAGATCTTCATCAAGCATCCAGCAGCCAGTTGCTTTCTGGAGGGACACCAGCTGCAGCAGAGGGTCTTTATGGGGATTCTTCTTTTCAACATGTTTTGAATCTGAAAAAAACATGAAGCAGCTGTTTCTGATCCTTTTGATACATGTTAAAATGCGTTGGCTTAATTTCAATATCAACTCATTGACAGAAGATGCTGTACACTCAAATAAATAAGAAAGATAAGAATCTTATAAATGTAATTTTTTTAAAAAATCCAGTGATGGTTGGATTAGTCATTTTATTGCACTGTAATTTATTTAAATTGGTTGTAGCTATAATGCAGCAACACTATTAAAGTCAAGAGGTCAGAATGTGCAGAGTTCATGTTCTAAAAGGAAACAAAATGACCTCCATTTTACAGTAAATTCTGTTAATTATTTTGAATATTATGAGTTAGATTTTTTTATATCTGTTGGTTGGTCCGAAGGGAAACAGGAAAGGAGAAAAATAGCTTAGGCCCAAACACCTTAGCTTTAATAACATAAAGGTACATAATTTTAAAAGTGCAATCAGTAATGCTTTTATAACAAATTTATGTCAGATCATGATTTCTTGGTTAATGTCAAGTTGTCATATCAAGACACTTTGAATAATGTCAACTTTGTATTAAAAGTGTCATGATTTACTGAATGACACTTTATGACAACAGTCATAAATATTCATGAAGACTTATTCATGTTCATGGAGGGTGTTATGTCATGTTTATGACGGTGTCATGACAGTCTTATTCACAACCCGTCAAATAAAGTGTTACCAATAAATCTTTACAAACCAAGAATGGAACATTATGAACTTTTTAAAATAAAACTGTGTATAACAATACAAAATACTAAAACTTGCAGAAACAAAAGACATAATAGCATTTCTAAAAAATATTTGTTATAAATGTGCTCTGCATCTCTTTTGATGTCAACACTTACCACTAACTGAATGTTTTGGAGCATCAGTATCTGAAGACCTCTCATGAGGTTTCATGAAGACACTGAACCTTTTCTTCATTTGAGAAAATACATTTGTGCCAGATTTCTTGTGGCTGGAAGCTGCTGACAGAGTAAAGTAAATGCAAGTCTTGTTGAAAATTACTAATAATAAAAAGCAGTTTGACTTACATTAAAAGTTTACTTCCAAAACAACAAGGAAAATCAATTATATGGATTTATTTTTGACTGAATTACTTTTTAAGCTGATCATGACTTGTTCATTTCATAATGGACCTCTGCAATGTAAATTAACACAAGACACCAAATAGGCATGGTGAATGGTTCAGGATACTTCATAATAACTCTAGAAAAGTTTTCTTTTTACATCATGACAGGGATTTAACATTTACTGATTGAAGAATACTGTGCTGTTGAGGATGTACATGAGCTATGCAATTTATTTTTATAATAAAAGCCTACAACTGTATTGTCATGTAAAGATTTACTAGCCCACTGATGAAGTTAAATAGAAGAACAACTCATAAAACACTGTTTTAAACCTTGATACATTGAGAAAATCCCAAACTGTAAGATATTTCAAAAACAATCAAAAATAAATATGTTGTTTTCGTTTTGCATTTTAGGAGTGACTTTAATATTTATTCTATGACTTGACCCGCATGTTTTCAACAAGAAGAACTTTAGGTATATAGATACTGTAAACAAGCATGTACACTTGATGAATGGACATAATATCAGTACACAAACTATTATTTGTTTACATTGCATTTGCCTTGTTGCTGCATTTGCAAAAACAAACAGTGTACAACTAAAACAAATTCATAGCCAGAGATTTTTACTTACATTTGGGAGGGGGGCTCACTGCCGAGCTTTTTCCAGGCTCTTCTACAATAAAAATGAAAAGTTGTTCAATAAATTGAAGGGAATAAATGAAAAAAACAAAACAATTCCTTTCTAATTTCCCTGGAGTCACAGCAATAAATTAAATGTTTAAAAAGTTAGGCCAGTGACAAACAACTTGAGACAACACAACCTCACAAAGTGAAGAAAATGGTAAGAAAAATAAAAACAAATCTACAAATCTTCTCCCATAGGACTGACGCTAAGTGTGGCATTTTACTGTCTTCAATCCTCCCTGACAACCACGAAATAAGACCATCTATATGCTGACTGGTTGTGTAATAGACTTTGTTATTGTCCCACCGTCACAAGAAATTATCTATGAACTATTTGAAACAGCAGGATATTTTAAATGAAAAGCTCTCCCTTTTCCTGCAAACTAGAAGAGGTTATAAATGAAGAATGTTGATGAAAAACATATATTTAAATCAACACATAATTTGTTCACCAAACAGTCAAAGTCACAAATCCTGGGCCATCTCAAGATGTAAATCCTAAAGGCAACCTAAGGGGTGCGCTCAAGAGAAGTGATCGTGGATCATCTACAGAGATTGTACAGAGAAGAACAGTCAAAGTTCCCACTCTGTTTTAGCTGCTATATTCTGAAATATAAAATGACAAGACACTAGTCCCTTTTGCATAAAAGTGCTAAAAACAGTGGTGCAAGTGGTTGTGGTACATTTGATTTAGTACGAAAACTTTTCATGTGTTTTCACAGAAAATAAGCTAGAAAAAAAGTTTAGAGTTTTATAACATTTTCTTACCGTAATGTCTTGAGGAGCCATCCCAACCATCTAAAGCCAATGAGCAGCGGCGTAAATCTAAAAATTATTATTAGAATTAATATTATTTTTTCCTCCGGTTTGGTAACAAAAGTCATGCAGCAAACGAACCCAAATAAAAACATAAATAAACAAATGAACAACAGACGGACAGATAGACATAATTTTTAGTGGTTGAGAGTCTTCCAGTAGTCTTTCCTTTACGCTTTGCTGCAAAGGCAAATAGATCTTGTCCTATGCATCGTTGCAAAACGTTAATGCTTCGTAATTTCTTGTAAGTCTTTAAATACGCATGGAGTACACATAATTAAAGAAAAATCTACTTCCTCTTCAAAGTGAGGTTTTTTTCTGCTCTTACCGCCACGTCTCAAAAGGCCATGATATGAATCAGACTCCTGTGAATCTAAAATAGAAAAGGCATTAGTTTCTCATGTCAGGCATTAAAACAACTCAAACAACAAAGTACTATGATTAAGAGGTCCTCAATGCATTTTGTTTTGTTCTTACTGTGTGTTGGTGTCGACCGGAAGAGGACTGATCCATAGTCTTTGGCAAAACAAGAGCAAAGACTTGAAATTAGCAACCATTAAAATATTACTTTCAA
This sequence comes from Micropoecilia bifurca, assembly GCA_903067075.1. Lineage (NCBI taxonomy): Eukaryota > Metazoa > Chordata > Actinopteri > Cyprinodontiformes > Poeciliidae > Micropoecilia > Micropoecilia bifurca. The sequence continues at coordinate 6,931 of CAEGAF010181752.1, forward strand.
TACCCATTTTTATTTTAGTTACCAGGTAATGCTTTTGAGTAATAGTGAAGAGTAATTAAAATAAATAAATTAATTAAAAAAAATTGCACACTATTTTCACAAAAATCAACTCCTAGTCATTAACTTGCCTAACACAATTTACAATTTAAATTCTTAAAATGTAAGAAAATAGATAGGATATTATTGCTAAAAAGTCTTTAAACCTGTGTGTAAAACTTGACATTGGTTTGAATTCTATTAATCCATTAACTTACCTCGTCTTACAGGAAGCGATTTTAATTGTTGATAAGTATCTCCTGATTTTAATAAATAAAACAATTTAAAGTTAACAGATCATGCAAAAAAAATAAAATAAGAATCAGTATCATTTAAAGAATTTTGAATATTTTGCTTTACTGTTTCCAAGAAGTAAAATAAAATGGCACATTCAAATCATTCAAAGTAAAATAATAAACTAACTTAGCGGCACCATGAAATCTAGTAAACTTTAAATAATATTTAAGACATCAATTTATTTCGTATGAATAACATAAATTATATAGGACGAAGGACAAAAAAATCAAAAAGACTCACCGCGTGGAACACGGCGTGAATTTAATGGTTGATAAGTATCTCCTGGGTTTAATAAATAAAACAATTTAAAGTTAACAGATCATGCAAAAAATTAAGAATCAGTATCATTAAAATAATTTTTAATATTTTGCTTTTCTGTTTCCAAGAAGTAAAATAAAAAAGGCATTAAAATCATTCAAAGTAAAATAGTAAACTAACTTAGCGGCACCATGAAATCTAGTAAACTTTAAATAGACATCAATTTAAGTGTTTTACTTAGCACATGATTCTTAGAGTAATACTTTACTTTCATTTGCATCATAGCTTATGTATTGCAACTTTCTCTAATAATGTACATTGCAGGAGCAATGTTAACGTTATTAGCATTTGGTAATAATGTTAACATTTGGTAATAATAGTCTACTATATCTGTTAAATAAATTCTCAAAACCTTTCAATTTCTATTGTGTCCAAGTTAGTAAAGGGAAAAAGAAAACCTTTAAATCTCGTGTCACCACCACACTACAATGAGCATCTTTTGTAATTAAACAAATATATATTCACAGAGTTCTTACTTTGCATTCTAGTACCCAGGTTCAGTGATTCATATTCTGTGGCAAAACAAAAGAATAAAAAAAAGAATAATCACTCAGTCAAATATTATTTACAATACCTATGTCAGTGTGTTAGTTACCAGGTGGTGCTTCGTATGAATAACATCAATTATATCAAATGAAGGACAAAAAAAATCAAAAAGACTCACCGGGTACTGGAACATGGCGTGAATTTAATGGTCGATAATCAGAGCCTGAGATTAACAATAATAATTAATGTTATATGAATAACGTCAATTATATGAAAAATGAAGGACAAAAAAATCTAAAGGACTCACCCTGTGAGTCTGTGATTTTATTCCTAGTTCTTTTGCTTTCTAATTAATGCAATGTTTCAATATTCGAGACAAACATAACAAACAAGATAATTAGTTACAAATAGGCTCATTAGTCACCATGTGAAACATTTTCTGAACAATTTAATGGTTGATAATCAGAGCCTGAGATTTGATATTATATGAATAACGTCAATTATATAAAAAATGAAGGACAAAAAAAAATCTAAAAGACTCACCCGGTACTGGAACACGGCGTGAATTTAATGGTTGATAATCAGAGCCTGAGATTAACAATAATAATTGATAATATATGAATAACGTCAATTATATAAAAAAATGAAGGACAAAAAAAATCTAAAAGACTCACCCTGTACTGGAACACGACGTGAATTTAATGGTCGATAATCAGAGCCTGAGATTAACAAATAAAATACTTTTAAAAACAATAAATTATACAAAAAATAAGAATGATAACTCCGTATCAAGTAGATATTTCTCAATCTCTCACTATTTTCAAGAAGAAAAACCAAAACACACTAAGATAATTCAAATAATAAATAACCTAAAGGTACCACAACATATAAAGAGCCCTGGTAGAATCCTATTTCCCAATTTGTCATTATTTTTTCACTCTTTTTGTATCTTAGTTTCATCAAGTTATAACAGTAATATGGGTCTAAGTCCAAAACAACAATCCTGTTCTCACATCAGATCCCAGTCTTGCACAAAAGCTCTTGTATTTTTCATTTCTTCACTTTATTGAGTTCCCTGCAGAATAACCACCTCTACACCACACATTCTAGAAATGAGTCATCTGGCTGCTGGCTACGTGATTGTCAGTGTACATTTTAGGATCTATGCTCCTAATCTGTCTGCCTTTTGTGTTGCTTTCACGTTTGGACTTACATCTCATCTGCAAATTTAGTTTTTCATCTAGGATTATTAGGTAACACTTTTTATTAGAATTTTTAGATAAAGGCGTTCTTTGCTTTGGTGATCGTATCCATTGTATGTACATAGGATATTAAATTAAAAATTGTTACTTTATATACTTTATATATGCAATTTATAAAGCAGATATTTGGTTTTGTGTCATCTTTGAACTCTGAAGCTTGATTTTTCTTTAATTACTTTATTGTTACCCATTGTTGTAACCTGCTAAACTACATGGGCATGCTACATAAGCTGTTTCAGGTTTCCCATAAGTTCTGAACAAGCTTGAGTGAAGAAGTCAATGTCAGGTACTTAGAAAAATAGCACTCACTGGCTGTTGGAACATTTCGGCGTACCAGAGGTCCTTTAATTACTTTGTTTGTTGTTTTGTTGACTGCAATGAAGGCAGTGAAGGAACTGTTCACTCCTGATTCAACACTGAGCTTGACCACCTTCCTCTTGGCATCATTGTCCATTCCACTCGGTTCTCTCATCTTCATTTCAAGTGAGTGAATCAGAGTCCGAGCAGCCAACCTGTGGACCGTTAATCTGAAGACACAGTAGAGTAATAAACTCTCAAAGAGATGGAAAAAGGGAATATTTGTTTAAAGCAATAAAAATATGGAGCCTTTTAAATGACAACTAAAAAACTTTTTTTTTCTTCTGTGATTCATATGACATAGCAGCTAAAGAGAACACAGACCTACCAGCAGCCTAAATGTGACTAACACTCAGCTGGACATGGGAATCATCAACATGGCAACAATCCACCAAGCATTAAACCATGAATAGGTTGAAGAGGATAAAGTATGAATTTAAGGCTAAGCAGTTCTTCAGATTGTCCATAAGATATTAACAGAAGATAAAAGACTTTTTCAACATTACTATAGTTTTACTACAGTTCTTTTTAAAATCAATTTCATTTATCCAGTTAACCCCTGAAATATCATTTACAAAGGTGTCCGGACCTGGTACTAAAATCCTGGGCCATGTTTTTGGCAGTAATACAGATAAATAACTTCTCTCTGCTCTCCTTCATGGATATGCTGTTGCATTTTGCTTTACAGATTATTTTGATTACATATTACATTTCTACATACATATTCCCCTCATCCATGCCAAAAACACTGTTGACCTCACTGACTGTCACACTTCATCTTGCTAACTCTGATTTGTGTTAAATAAGTGTATTTTCAGAAACTCTTCTACATTGTGTTGGACCTTGGAGCCCGGTCATCACACCAAGCCTGAATGTCATGTTAAAAATTAGCTTTGGTAACTTAGACCAGTGGCAGTGTTAAAACCTACGGTAAACAAATTGTATTTATTTACACATAGATGGGTGTTTATATACATTTGCCTCTAAACCATAGCACACTTCCAATTTTTTTGTATTTTCTTGATATGCATTTGAAGTAAATTTGTGAAAGAAAGTTCCAAAGAGTAAACTTGTGTATTTTACCCAGTGTTTCCTGATGGTTTGAGACTGAAGTGCAGCTGGTTCTCACAGGGATGACCAGCCAGGCTGTACTTGACCTTCACACAAGCTTCTGATGCTTCTGAAATCTAAGAAAGCATCATTTGTCAAAAATCATTGCTAATTCCTGGGGCCAATAATGCAACATCAGAATGGCACAGTTGTCAATCTGTATCTAACTCCAAAATCAGAAGGAATGACTTTCAGTCTAACTAAGCCATGTTTCAGTTATGAGTTAAAAACTCCAGTTGATATTTTCAGTGAGCGCGTTAACTGTACCGACACAGAATAATTATAAATAAAATATAATTCTACATGTTGTACTTTTCAACACTGTTCCAATGTGTACCATCTGTGAAACGATTAGAAGTAGATATAATGATTTCTTTGAGGTCTGATCCTGTTTCTAATTTTGACAAATTCAGATTTATATTCTGGGGACTGGGAGAATAAAAATCATGGATCTTCTTCAATAAGTTTAGTAGTTTTAAAACCATCCCCCACCCCCCAAAAATGAAGAAAGTATAAACTCAACCCCAAGTTCCTGACCTTTATCCTTTAGGTATAGGAGAGTTTGAAAAAGTGCATCAAAGAACATTCTGTTAGTTGATGTCCTTATAGGTTGAAATTGTTTGAAGTTTTAATTAGATTAATCTGTGATTCAGAAAAACAATAACAAAAAAGAGTTTTTAGTTTATTCACTTCCTGGTTTTTAATTTGACTGGTCTAGGAAAAGGTTGTTCTGATATTTCAGCTTGATTGGCATATCTTAACTCATAGCTGCAAATAAATGGCAGATTTCATTAGATTTGATATGGACAGTCTCATTGGTTTTGAGGTCAGGGTTAAATTTCCAAGTTAGAACACTCTTAGAGTATTTTGTTAGTTTTTGCAAGTTGAAATTTGGCAGTTTAAACCTCTAAACAAAAAGGGAATGCATTGACAAACCTCTATATCTAGTTGGACAATATTCCAAATAACCAGTTAAACGCTGATAGGTCTGGTTTGAGAAACAAGTGCAGTTCATACCTTTCCAGAGAGCTGGGAGTAAATCACAGACCTCTGACCCTGGAAAAGTGATTTGATTGGTGGAGAGAGAACAGTGGCTGACATTCCTTTTGGTAAATCCCAAGTGAGTGAAATGTCCACTACAGTTGGATGCAAAGCAAAGCGCAGTGACTCCATCACCTAAAAACAATGCAAAAGTGCTGTGACAAAAAATATCCATACATGCACCCAGATGGAATATTTTGTCCAAATGGACCAATGGTGTAACATGCAGTGTGAACTAACAATTAAAAGAAACCACAGTATTGTATCTTTCTGACTGAAATCCATCTTTAACACTAATGCCATACTTTTCTCACTTTACCACCATGCCATGCATCATATAGAGACAGATGACTGTGTACTTTGGTGCAGAGAGGTGAGTAGGAGTGAGAATAACATTTCAAGGTGTGCGTGGTGAGTTCAACCACCAAGTCAGAACTTGTAAGGCAGGGGTTGTACCCCAACAGCAAGGTGTGATCCTGCAAGTTTGTTCATTGCATAAAGATCAAGGTTAGGTGTTTCTTTTACCTACAGGACCTGCTTGTTGCAGAAACCCACAAATGGCTGCTCCATACAATCTTTAATCTGCAACTGTGTATTAAAGACATGCGATCAATTTTGTTTTCTGTCTTACCTTTGGTTGCATCCTTTCGGTCCCTGTTATGAACTGAGCGTGACCTCCACCCTCTTTGGCCATCCCGTTGATGAGAGCAGAACTGGCTCCTTCCCCAATCCCAAAGGATAAGCACCTACAAAGCAGCAGTTTGCTTTAGTTTGTGCCGATCTTTCAGACACATAAAAAAAAAAACTTGTGTTGATCTGGTTTCACCTGTGGGAATCTGAATTCTTTCTGACCAGATCTAAAACATCTTTGGTGTTTCCAACTTCTCCATCAGAAAAGACAAACAGCTAGTGAAGGAAGCATGAATTAGTTGGTTTATGTTTCCTCGTAAAACTCTTCAAAAGGCATGAGCTGAGAAAACTAAACGCTAAATGCAGAATGTTTTTTTTAAGGAAAGGTAAATAGAATGTATCAAAATATTAACTGAACAAAAGGCGTAAGAACCCCTTAAGGGATTTTGCTTCTACAGAGTAAAACAATAGGATCAAACTACTTGTCTGGGATGATTAGGAATGCAATGCTTGCTGTAAATATCTGTGAGTGGCTGCAGGATTCCTGTTCCCCCCAGATCAGCTGCCATCTCTTCAACTTTCTTCAGAGCGTTCTCCATTGTTTTCTGGGTGTACTTCACGCTGTTGCTATTGTTAGACAAGAACATTCATCAATCAACCTAATCAACCTAAACATTTATGTAGAACTAAACAGAGGAATACTTATGAGAGGTAGTGACTGACAGGAAGATGTGTTCAAACGTTGTCCCAAAACTGTAGATGTTGAAGTAGCAGCCCATTGGCAAGCTCTTCAAAAGGAACAGCAAAGTTTCCTAAAGAGAGGTGAATAAATAAATTAAAAAGATCCAGCAAAGAACTTTACAACTAAGAACAATATTCATACCTTGGCACTGTCCATGCGACTCTGAGATGTTTCATGATTCATTCCTGAAGACATACTTCCTGATCGATCCACCAAAAATATAAACTCTCCACAAGTGGCGAGTGATGACATCACTGATTGTGGGAACTCAGGGTAAAGGCTGACCATCACCACTGGATCACCCATCAGAGAGCCTGATTTATGACATGAATAGAAAGATTAAAACCAATTCCTTATTTCTTTTATTATTATTGCTGAAAGATGCTCTAGCAGTCACATATGTGTGAGACAAACAGAGCAAAACAGAAATAGCAATTAACTGCTTGTTAGGATACCATATACAGTTTGCAGCAAAGCAATGTCTCAGTTGATATAGTTCACTATTTTTCACTCACCAGGTTTGGCAGAGGCCTGTCCTGCCTCCACCACAGCAGAGGGCTGGTGGGCGTCTTTGTAATAAATCAGTA
>CAEGAF010181760.1:0-14706 GCA_903067075.1 Micropoecilia bifurca
ATGCAGTGAACGCATATGCGACATAGACATATGCAATCTACATATGCAGCATCTACATGCCACATAGACCAACGACACATAGCAACGACACATCTACACATATGGCTTCTACTTTTTTTTGATACAGATGGAACCCCATAGGACTGAAGATATCTTTAGAGAAACACCGGAGCATGCAACAAAACAGACCATGTACCTCTTTGTCTTCTTTTTTCTACTCTTTTTCTTCTTTATGATTTTATGACTGTAGGTATTCATGTTATTGCATTACCGCCACCTGGTGGACAATACGATCATCACATCCAAAACTTGTGCTGACGTTGGTCTTTGTCGTTGCTATGTGACGTGGGTTGATGTCTACAGTCTTCGGTTTTATGGATATGTCGATGTTGCATATGTAGATGTTGCATATGTTAGATATTGCATTTGTCTATGTTGAATATGTCTATGTTGCATATGCGTTTGTTGCATGTATGTGTTTGCTGCATATGTAGATGTTGCATATGTTATGTCTCTAAGCTGCACTGTGGTTATTACTCACTGTCAATTTGTCAATTCATCTGCAATAAAGCAGTGAACCCTTCACAGTTGTAGATTAATGTAATTAATACAAGGTAGAAATATAAGCATTTTGAAAACACTAATATTGAAAGACCAACAATTTTGTAATATCTAATAAACACTTTGATCAGACATGACTACTTCAACACTTATTAATGGCAAAGAGAACAGGCAACACTGATCAACAGCATGGAGCATCGACACTGACCAATCGCAGAAATTACATAAAAAACAACTACAAAGGGTTCACTGCTTCACTGTAGATGAATTGACAAGATGACAGCGAGTAATATAACAACGATGCAGCTAGAGACATATTAGACTGTATAGACTGGTTTGATAACTTCTAAAATAAGTGTGTCGAGTCCATATGTGTGGTATATTTAAGGAATATTAACACCTTTTAAAACAATTTCTTGCTAGAGCTTCCCACTTTCTGTACGTCTATGACATACAACCATCATACATTTCACAAAAGTTTTAACTGTGATGTAGGAAAAATCCAAAGAGTCCAAAGAGTCTGAATATTTTTGTAAGGGACTCTAAATGCGCCAAAAAGAAATTCCTTAACATTTAAGCAACGACTATCTGTTCTCATTTTGTTTTGTTGCATAAGTGCCAACTCCATCTTTGATTCTGTCCCAACTTTTATTGAAACATGCTGCAAGCAACACTGACACATACAGCGAGGTATGTGCATGAAGTATGTGCAATAATCACTACACCAGTTAAAGAAATGCTGCAATGAATTACATAAAACACTCCTACATATGTGGCAATATCTTAATAACTAATAACCACACAATAAACCCCGTGTATGCAATAATTAGGCAACTTCATTTACAGAGGATTCATTCTGTCAGTCAAACTTCATACCTATATATTTAAAGTAAAAACATTTTGGGATTTTAAGAGAAATATGTGTGCATAATTAATGGCAAAAATTTGTGTTAATACAGTTGTGTGATAATAATGAGTAGAGGAGGGGGATTAGCACACAGCCCTGTGGGACGCCGGTGCTGAAACTTATGATGGAGGAGAAGTGAGACACACTTGGATGGATCTATATCTGTCCTGACAGACAGATAGATCTATAATAAGGTTCTCCAGGCGTCTGCAGGTTGTTGTGGGTAAAACCCCACCGCCAGCAGTATTTGGACGAGACATTGAAAGATAATATTGAAAAATCGTTAGCATTAGCTTAAACTAGCTTAAAATTTGCTCAGATAGACTGTAATTCCATCCCAAATTAAGTATCTTTTCTTAAGTTACAGGCAGTGCAACCACTAACCAATTCCACACATGCCTTAGAAAATCCCTTTTTTTCAATTGGACTGTTAGTTTTACACAGTGTTCTACTAAATAAACTTGGATAATGTCAAGATGAACAAAAATTGATTCTAGAAAGTAGAAAATTACACCTGTCTACAAAGAAACATAATCTTCTCTCTCTTTTTTTTTATTTTTAAAGTAATTTTATATTTCTTTTTTTGCTTGTTATTACTATCAAAGATCATGGAGAGATCAAAAACGCTAAATCCTATTTCTTGCTGCTCAAGTCACTTTTACTGTATTATTTTATGTCCCTCCAACAGTTTTGGGACTCTTATTTCTTTTATACTAAAGCTCAATTTGATGAAAATCACCAGGTTTCCAGAACATCCCTCCTCCCTTTTAAAGTTTTCTATTTCCCAGTTGAGGAAACGGGAAAAAGATGTGGACTCTCACTGGCAAGCGCCCAAAAAAATCTGTTGAACACACAGAGGAAGCAATCGCACCCAAAAAAAACCCTGACAGCTTCGATACGGACAAGCGCCTTTTTGAGTGAGAGTCAAACATAAACTCTGTGATATAACAGCCCTCTGCACACATCTTAAGGTGTGTCTGGTATTCCTTCTGTGTTACATTAACCATTAATCAAACATTATTGTTTTTTTCAAATAAAGATGGTGGTGTTTTGGCACACCAGGATACAGAGGCCGCTGACGCAGGTCGGCCCCACGTGGGCCGCCTGGTTGTCCTGGTCACACGCAAACAGCCGGAGGACTCGCTTTCCAGAGTCTACAGGCTTATTGTTCTCAGGGTGTGTGTGTGTGTGTGTGTGTGTTTGCGAGTCCACAGCTGGTTACACGGAACAAGGTAGTCACTCCAAAGTTTTATTGGACTGAACAGGGAACATTCCTGTTTCAGCTGACAAACCAGCGTTTTGCGCAAGACAAACGTTTTCTGAAGCCCTTCTTAAGTTACAGATTGTCAAGTTTGCCACGGCTGCAAAAATTTTAAAGAGACTTGAGGTTGTTTTGTATCTCTTCACATCACATTTTTAATCAATCAAGTGAGCTGGTTCAGTGATTACACTTCAAATATCTGAACAAAACTCTACATTTTAAAAATAACTACGATAAACACAAGAAGATAAAGTGCCTTATAAGGACAAAACAACAACAACAACAAAAAACACGACATCAGCTTTAGTCGTCGTCTCAACAACCAAGAATGGACTCTAAACTTCCACTGACAGGAAAGAAAAACAAAAATTTACACTGTCATGTTAAAGTTTTCACACACTTTACATTCTGTCACATTACAACAACGTATTTTATTAGGACTTGACGTGACGGTGCAACACAATGAGGTGCATGATTAAATGTGCACTAAGCCCACTTTCTTTCATAAAAATCTCTTGCAAATCAACCTAGATTCAAAAAGCATCCCCAAGGTGAAACATGGTGGTGGCAGCATGATGCTGTGGGGATGCTTACCTCAAACTTGAACAGCAAAGCTGCGAGGAAACATTTATTAGGTTCACCTAAAAAATGACAACATCTCCAATAGTAGCTCATCAAAATACACTGAAGTTAGTTGTGTAGTGACAAAATATGGGCAGGTGGTGTGAAAACTTTCTCAAGGCACTGCAAATGCCACTGCCCCAAATGTTAAAAGTGCCTTGCAAATTAAAGTGCACACTTTTCTGACTTTTAAAACTTGGGTAGTTCAGGCGTCCGTATATTTCCTTTTCGTTTCTTTTCGGCTCTGAGCTTTGATTAGCTTGGCTCTCTCTACCTCAAAAGAAAAAAAAAAGATAAACAAGTAAAGATTGTTCTAAATACTTCAAACTTCACCAAGCAGTAAAAAAATGCAGATCTTCAGCAGCCAACTAATAGAAATTGAAGACTTTTGTAAACACAGATCTAAGTGAACCTCAGCAAAGTTTTCACCAGAAGCAGTGAGCTGACCTACAAAGAAAAAAAAGATAGCCTCCTTTTTTCACTTTGTGAAAATCCTCCATCTACAGAATTTTTTCCTAACATCTCGACTCTCTTCCAGGATCGTCTGGGCCTTAAACAGACGGCTCAGGGTGCGGCGGTGGGTGGACTGGAGGACCAACCAACCATGGGAGCCAGACTTCTGGCGCTTTTAAAAGTGAAAGTCTCACAGCCGGAGGGGGGCAGCGGGTTTAAGGAGGACTCAGCCGATGCCAGGCTGTCACCACTTTCTCTGGGTGAGCCATCGTGTCCTTCCACTGCTCCACGGCTTCAGGCAGAGGACTGTGGAAGCCCAGCTGAACCTGAAACCAAACAGAGAGAAGAGGCTCAATTCATAATTTCAAGACAAAACCAGAAGCATTTATTTTTTTTCTTTTTCTCCTGGGAATATATCAATAGAATACATGGAAATTTGGTGTAGTAATGTGACAAAATGAATGAAAAAATTAAAGACGTCTACCACCAGCCTAATCACCGTTTCAGAGCAAACACAGGCTCTTATTTTGACAGTCTACCCCACGACTGACCACCGAGCAAAGACACAAAGCAACAAGCTAAACACTTTACACGAGGCAAATTAAAGAATCTGGTAGAACTTATACAAGCAGCGACACACAAAAAGCTGCCAAGTCATACTGACAGTAATGACAACACCCAACCTCACGATAAAAAGCTTAAAGGACGTCACAAGTTGAGGAAATTACATATTTACACAGCTTTCAAGGTTTACCTGTCCAAGACACTGTTTCCTCCTGACGGAGCTGCGGCTGTAGAGCCTCAGCGACAGCGAGCAGGCGTGTTCCAGCGACGCCAACATGAAGTGAAACGTCTCCTCCCAGCGACACTGACCGCCCGACGCCTTCAGCGCTCGGGTCTTCTTCTTAATTTCCAGCTGGCCTAACTGGTGCATCTCGGCTTTGACGAAAAACACTTTGGAGGAGGCGACAGAAAGAGCTCAACATGGATCATGGAACATGGTTGATGATTTCAGTTAATGACTATTTGAAAATGCAGGTGGGCTTACCCTGGGAGAGGGGAGAGGAAGACGGTGGGAGGTTTTGGGCTGCGAGGATCTTGACCTGGATGCGTCCGCTGACTGGCTGAAAGAGGGTGCTGAGGTGTAGCTTGGAGTGACACGCCTGTACAAGCACACGACTCATTTCTTAACAGGCTTTTACTGGCATGTTTCAGTTGGCTGTGCTTTAACCTACATAAATGAAGTTAAATTGATTATTTCACATTTTGTTTTTTTTAAAGTTAGCCCTTTAATAACTGCGTTCTAGTTGTACTCGGAACTTGGAAATTTCACGTTCCCAATCGGAAGAATAAACTGAAACGCCATCTGAAATCGGATTTACCACGAAGACCAGTCACGAGACTTTTTGTTCCAAAATGACCGCTCCTTGTCTCTGGTAGTGAGATGTGGTGGAGACATGTTTATTTTACACCCTTTAAACTTTTCGCATTTTATTAAAAAAAAAAGCTTCAATGTGTTTTATTGGGACTTTACATGACAGAGCAACCGAATTTAAGTGCATAACTGAATCTGAGAAACGTGCTCAGTCCGCTTTCAAAAGTAAAATCCCTAGCGACCAACCTATATGCTAAAAGATAAAAGAAAGGCGGAAGGTAGACGTCTTTATCGTGTTAAAAATGACTCAAAATACTCCTAAACATACATAAATGAAGAGAAATTCTTCACTCAATATCACACATGTAGAAGGCTTCCCAGCATATAAAACATTTCTGGTAAATATATATTACTTATTCCTTTTCTTCTCTGTTTTTGTGCATAGCAATAAGCCATGGCCTCTAAAAGCTTCCACAGTGACGGTGATTTGAACAATTTTTCTCTTTTTGTGTCCGGCACACGGTCCTCGCAGAGTGAATCCCGCTGAGGACCCGCTGATGAGTCACCGTCTGATCTCCTAAGTACAAAAACAACATGCCACCGGCCAGACGTGCCTCCATTTATCAGAGAAACCGCTCTCTGCTGGGGAAATGGTTCCAGGTTTGACCTACTTCTCGTCCCTTCAAATTACAGCGTCTGAACTCTGGCTTCTTCTTCTCTCCTATAAAGTCGGCACCACAATTTTCCTTCGAAATGAACCTTTTTATGTTTCATTTGTGACGAGGCAGCCACTTCGACCGACTTCCCGTTGTTTGTGTTATAGAACAATGGAGAAACAGTAACAGCTTGTCTGCGTTTGATGCAGCTCAAACAAAAGCTGTAAGAAGAACTTTTGGGTATTTCTATTCATTACGTTTCTTTTCCAACCATTTACCAGACAAAAAAAAAGCAACCTTAAAATTATATTTCCTATTAGAACATTTTTCCAGCAAAAAACCAACTGCTTACCCCGTCAAAGCATTTAAAATGAACGAGGGCATTTTGTCAATGCCTGGAAATAGATGGAAAACAAGTCTAGTTTAGTTTCTAATGGAAATATTGTAGTACATTTAAATAAAACTGACAGTCATTTTTTAGGAAGAAGTATGAGTTTGTTTTAAGTCAATAATTCATTGATATTGATGAAAAAGTACCAGTTATAAGTGAAATTTGAATCGGTCATGCCTTATGAACAATCTGACCGAGTTTGACGCCGATCAATCGAAAACCTTAGGAGGAGTTTGATCAAATACGATGTCTGTAAACGGCCAAAATCGGACGTTCAATCCAAAATGGCCGACTTCCTGTAATACTTGCAACAGAACATTAAATGTAAATTCTGTGTGTCTGGGGGAGCTCTACAAGTGTACCAAATTTCAAGTCTGTACGATAAAGTAGGTGAATAGGAAATCTTCTAGGGGCGCCGTTGAGCTGTTTCTTTTGCAATTTTTGGGACGACCTTAAAATACGTAATTTTCACGCAGACTTCACGCGCCGGCCAAGTTTGGTGAGTTTTTGAGGTTTTTGAGAATGATAAAGCCCCCAAAAAGCCAATTCATTTGACGGAAGAATAATAATAAGAATAATAAACAGTACAATTACAATAGGCCTTCGCAGCGCTTAGCTGCTCGGGCCTAATAATCTACCAGTGTAACTAGAACATTGCTTGCAAGTTAGTTTTCTCTTCAAGTGTACATAAAATGACTTCTTAAGATTTACATTTTTTTTTGCAGTGAAGTTATACATTTTTTTAACATTAAAACCCATTTAAAAAACTCCCAAAACATCACTAAAGCAGAGACGCCATACCGAGGATTTGGACGGCTGTTTGAGGTCGAGCCAGTGCTCCGACTCCTGGGAGCCGAGCTGGCGCAGGGAGAGGACGCACTCGGCCGCCGTGCGTTTCCTGGGGCTGTGCGTCTGCAGGCGCAGCACCAAGGCGCTGCTCTGCAGCTGCTGCAGACGCAGCGTGAACACAAAGGTCTCCATAAAGACGACATTCTGAAAGCAAAGCAGGTGAAAAATCATCCTGTCACCTTAAGACGTTTATAAAAGAGAGTCATAAAGACGGCTGTTACGCAAAGTAACTCTCTTCTGGAACAGGTGGCTTCGTTGCACACTGCCTTGCTAAAGTATTTATACTCCTTGAACTTCTGGCAGTTTTTTTTCAGCTTTGCAAACACGACATTTAATGGGACTGTGTGCGGTAGACCAACACAAAGTAGTGCATAGTTCTACGGCTGCAGCTAACAATTATTGTAGCAATCGATTATTCTGACGATTAATCGGGTAGAAAAATGTCGACAGATTTTTGTACAAGCACTTAAGCCTTTTTTTAATACAATATTAGAAAATATGGAAAGATGCAAATAAATAATTCAATCACATTTTTAAATAAGAAAAACATGTTATTGAATAAAATACAATAACTGTAAATCTTTAGTAAATCTGAACCGAGTGAAGTTAAAACTGCCACTTGAAAAGTTTTGGCTATTATTTACAAACGAAGGTGTTTTTCTTATCCAAAGTTCAAATTGAATATATTTTTTGTACAGTTTTGACTTATTTACTGAATATGTGAGCCTGTAAACTCCAGTTAACGATGAATATTAATCAATTACTAAGTTAGTTAATGATTATTTAAATAATCAATGAATAATGATTAATCGTTTCGTTTTACAGTAGTTTCCTCCACAATGTCCACTGGGCTCCTGGCTGCTTCTCAGTTTACTTAGCTTAGCTTGTCTTGGTTTATCTCATGAAATCCCAATGAAAATACTCTGATTGTTGTAGTTGGAACTTTACCAAAAGGAAAAAATAAGGATTTCTATGTTTTTCTAGGCCATGTAACATGTGCAACAATCAAGCTGCTATTCAAGCAAGTGTTTAGTGTCGGGTAGCGTCAGTACCTGGTCATACTCTTTGACTGTGGTCTTGAATTGGATGGGTTTGGGGACGGTGAGGATTGCTTTGAAGCCAACCTTCTGCTCTTCATCTGGATGGACGACGAGGTCCAAACACTGAGCCAAGCAACACAAAATAGCAGCTTTATTAACAGGTTTAAGTGGTTCTAAACACAATAAGTGTTCAATTGGAAAAAAGGAAGGAGTAGTTTCCCACAAAATGTCAAACCCCAATCACAGGTTGGAATCAGGTGTGCCTTTCATCTTTGTTAGGCTCCGTTTTGATCAGGAGTTTGTGCCCAACTATCCATTAGGCTTTTAAACCAAGTATTGCGTTTTAAGCGCGCAACCGCTTCCGTGGAGTCGCTTTTTTAAAAACTTCAATCTAAACTTAGAAAAGAAAAACCAGCAATAACCTTTTGCTCCAAACTTAATGGAGCACAGAGGGGGGCACACAGAGACCCTCGCTGTGGACACACAAAGGCTCCATTGAGGGAAGCTGGCGGGGAGAACAGTGGAGCCTTTAGTACCTGAGGCTCTCAGGTCTGGGCTGAGCGTAACCGTACCTGAACCAGGGTGATCCACACCTGCTCCACGTCCAGCTGGTATCGTATCCTCACACAGACTTTCCCCAGGTCCTGCTCGTCCCCCGACAAAGCGATGGATTCTGGAAATCAAGAAGAACGACACTTCAGCCTGACGCAGGTGAGTCAGTGAAGTGGGGGATAAGGAGGGATATTTGGGAACGCGTGCAAAGTTTCACAGATTTATTTATTTTTTATTTTACTGCAAAAATAATGTACTTTAATGTTTTTAAAGTGGGACAGAACTAGGAAGCAAAAGTAAAAATGAAGCATCGTTTTCAAAATGAAACGATGCTTCATTAGAGCACAATGAGGTCTATGTGCTCTAAGACCTCTAAGACCTCATTGGTCTTAGAGCACATAGAAGGTTACCGAGATGTTTTAGGTACATTTTCATTTTTCAGACCAAGTCAAGTTGGGTTTGTTTGCAAAAATATCCAACGTCTTCTTCAGAAACGCCGTTCGACTGAATTTATTAAGTGATCGAACCAAAAAGGAACGTCAGATCTAAAGGAATGAAATGGTTACCCAGGCTGCTTTCCATTGAGCTCATCATGGAGGAGGCGCTGCTGACGGTGCTGGAGGTGGAGTCAATTCGCTGAAGAGGCCAAACACAGTTAGAAAGTGAAATATGTCTAATGGAAATGAAACCAGTCATCAATACGTTGCATAACTACGGATAAAATATACTACATATCGTGTGCTGAAATCAAGATAATGGGAGCAAATGGATCCAAAAACATTTAGATTTGGGAATCAAAATGTTTTTGTGGTTTCAACTTAAAGATTATTTCCTTCATGGCAAAAAATTTGAACACCACAGGAGGAATGATGGCTGCTTCGGCTCATCTTTAAGTTTCTTTGAAATTGTTGTGGTTATTGATTTGTGCCTTGTTTTTTTTATATGTTTGTTTGGGTTTATTTTTTTGTGAACATTGTGATTTTATTACGTCTGTGGAAGAATAGTCTCTACTATGGTAGGGACTAATGGGGAACATTAAATAAGCTCAACTAATTGGTCTAGACACATACAATACTAGAAAATAGTTGCAAGTTGAATATGTGTTGCTTTTCCATCTTTGTTCTTCTAATTTAGGCATATTTATATAATTTTAAGAAAAAAATCTTAAACATTTATTATAAATTATGAGACTAAACACACGTTTAAGTTTCAGGTTTAACAGAGAAAACCCCCTAGTCTTCTGTCCACATAAGAGTTATTTGCGATATTTAGTAATAGTACAGAGGAGCTGTGCAAACTTTGCAACCATATTTAGTCTGGTTTCCACACAAACATAAGAAAGAAAAAAAAAGGTGTGAAAAGAGATTAGATTAAAAGCAAACAGTCTCACCTGGATGTGGCTCTGAGGGCTGGACAGGTCAAGCATGGAGCTGCTCAGGCGCCGCTGGACGCCAGGCTTCAGAGTCCGACCTGGAGGACAAAACCATTACCAATCAAGCTGCTTTGATTTCAATACAGAACCGGTGATTAACTGAACTACACACATTTACACTGTTACATTATTAAATATTCTAAAAATGGTCACAATGTCTTAATTTAATCTTTGATTTATTATACGTGGCGGCAAGATAAACCTTTAATTACTCCTCTTACTAGTAGTGTGATGTAACAAACGTGAAAATGTTTGATGTTGTGTCCACAAACTGATAAGAGCCTAAATGGAGCATCAGCACATTACATAACGAGGTGCTGCTTTACTTGGCTCCGACCTCAGAGGGAGGCTCAAGTTGTATCCGTTTGGACGGCTGTGCGGGCCGGCCGCTACCTGGGCTTTGAGGGCTGCTCTTCAGCGCGTCTCGCCGGGCGGGGCCGGGGGAGATGTACGCCGGCACGCTGCCCTGATGGAAGATGGACTCCGAGTTGTACGGGAAGAAACTGGTGCCCAGCAGTTCCGCTTTCCTCCCAGCATACGTGGACCTGGCTGAGCCTGCAGACAAAGAGTTGGAGAAAAGTAAGTCCACTGAGCGTAGAGGAGCGTGTTGTGCTAGCACAGCGGCAAATAAGGTTCACAGGAAGTTAGCAACAAGATTTGACTTTCTTACATTTTCCTACAAAGCAGAGGAGAGAAGTTGGAAGTCTGTCTTGCTTTGATTTAATCAATTTGCCTGCCTCAGTCCTTAACTGTAAACCTTTAGTTTAAGGTACCTAAAGGTTTTATTGCTACAATAGACATTAGGAAATTACAGCCATGTTTAAGCTGATTTTAATTAGGATTTTCAAAATACCTGTCACAGAACTTCACCTTAACTTTTTGAACAACAAAATTCACTAAATTAAAAGTAAAGATGCAGAAAGAGATTTGCTAGTCCAAAAATGCTCCAATCAGTGAATGTACCACATGTAGTAGTGGTTCCTGATACAGGTGATGTGGGCAGATGCCCAAGGCGGCACCTCGTCCAGGGTGGTAATTTTGTAAATGCTTAAGTATTGGTTCAGTTTAGAAATACTTTGTTTTAATTGTATTATTTTTCAATAAAATTTGTTATTTGTATTGGTGTTGTATACTTTTAACTTAATGGTTGCATATGGGTTGTTTAAAGTATTACTTTAATTTTTTTAAATTATGAAATTAAAATGGGTGGGGAGTTTGTTAGCTTTGGGCACCAAACAGGTTAGGGTTGGTACCAGGCCATGCTAACAACAACATTCTTCACTTTAGATGCTGTAGCTAAAAACATAAAAAAACTGGACACATTTAGCTATTTTTCACATACAACAGAAACAGAGGGACTACAGGTTCGGGTTGTTAATGTACTGCATTAAACAACAACAATACTTAAAGTATTTACTGTAGTTTTATCCATCATACCTGACATTATAAACTCGTAATGTCAGGTGAAAGATTTCCACAGGCAATTATAGCTATTATAATTGCTGTAATTATAACTTAAGTTCAATAACCTAAGTTATTGAACTTAAGTTATAACTTATTGAGAACTTATTGAGTTCAATAACTCAATAACTTATTATTGAGTTATAAGTTATTGAGTTATAACTCAATAACTATTGAGTTATTGAGTTATTGATAACTCAATAGTTATCAATAACTATTGAGTTAAGTTCAATAACCTAAGTTATTGAACTTAACTTAAGTTAAATAACTTAATAACTAGTTAATAATAGTTAATTAGTTAATAGTAATAATAATAGTTCATTAATAGTTCAACTTAATTTGAACTAATAAGTTCAAATTAAGTTGGACACTTCAGTGGAAACAAGCCACTGCCTTAACGTCACACTTTTGGTTTCGCTCTGGCTACACATGTAGAGCAGAACAAACATCTAAAGTCCAGATTCGATCCTGGACACTGAATCATCAGCTGGGTTGCAACAGGACTAGAACCAGTCATCACCACTCATATTTGTGTCATCATCCTCTCATATCACACAAGAAATCAATAAGTAGCTCTAATGACTGATAAAAATTGGCCGATACGTACTGTGCAGCCCAGGCTGCAGAGCGGAGAACTGGCGGTTCTGGGGTTGAACATAAGTGGGCTTGAAGGTGGGTACGACAAACGGGACCTCTCTGCCGCCCGGAGGCTGCTTGGAAATTAGGTAATCTTCCGTTTTCCCGATCCTACTCCTATCATCCGGCAGCTCTCCTGTCACCATTATCTCCTTGGGAGGCGACTTTATTTTGATCACTTGGAAAAATGAACAAAACAAATTAGTCAAATTTGAAATCAGCTAAAAACAAGATGGCGGACCCGGTGCTGACCTTGGGTCTCCGGTTCCTGCTTGTTCCTCTGAGAGAAATTCTTGCAGCAGTCCTTGAAGAACTCCATGATGCTTCTAGGGTGTTTATGAAAAACCTGGAATTGCACACGAAGGCTGTAGGTCAGACAATAAAAACATGTTAAATGCAACTTAAGTAATTTGATTTGAGGTTGGTAAAGCCAGAAAAGTCCCAAAGTTTCCACGTTTGTTCAAAGTTGTTTGGCACATCGAAGCAGACCAACAGATTCATCTGCACTGAAAGTCTCTTATACAATTATAGATTCGTCTGATTCAAAGTGGAGGGATGACGTTTAATGTTTCATATAAGCAGCCACTGGTGGGAAAAGGTTATGACTCAGTTATGGACCTATAAACACTTCCAGTTTGGGCTCAGACAAATCCTATAGAAGCAGCTATAATGTTCCTCTAATGCCTTTGGGCAGCCATTAATTGAAGGAGTCTATGAAACATCCTTTAAGACACAATAATTATAATATTCAGGTGTGTCAAAGTTTGACACATTTTCAGAGCATGAAAGGTTAAATTTAAACAACTACTGTCTTTTTGTCCTTGATTTTTTCTTAAACGAAGTTATTATTATCATTATTATTATTATTATTCACTGTCAATCTGCTTTAGAAAGACAAACTCGGTCCCTCAGGATTTTATTTATGCCACTTTTACCTTTCCATCAGTAATTCCTGGCCACCGCGCTAATCTTTTTCTACATGACAACAGTATAAAGACTGCTGGGTTCTGTGGGCCCCATCTGGTACCAACCCAAACAAGTGTAGCAAATATTTAACCGCAAACGTAATTGAGTAAATATTTAAATAAAATATTAACTCACCCCTGTCGTGCTCTCGCTGGACGGAGCTCCTAGTCGCTTCTCTGTCAGCAGGCAGCGGAATGCCGCTGATCTCAGGTCTGGTTTTACTTTGAGCTTGAGGTTCAGGTCTCTCTCTCTCTCTCTCTCTCTCTCTCTCTCTCTCTCTCTCTCCCTCTCTCTCTCTCCCTCTCTCCGCCCTCGTGGCTCTGAATGTCTCTCCGTTTCCCGTACAGACTCTGACTTGCTCTTCCTTCCCCGAACAGCAGCACTTTCTGTTAGCTGTTTCTTTTGTTTACTATCAGTATGTGATCAGATCTGTGTCTAATTCTTCCTCCTCCTCTTCCTCCTCCTCCTCTTCCTCGGATGGTATGTCAATAATGCGAGTGCCAACTTTTTTTTTAGCGAAGTTTACCATCTTTAGTCGACGCTTTTCTGAATTCAAAGTGGTTCCAAAGTTCAAATGCTCTTTTGTTAGAACAAATATTAATGTAGGAGTGTTTAAAAAACAATGTTCAGGGTAGAGCCACTCTTCAACCCCCCAAAGACTTTGAATTTAACCCAAATCGGTAGCTATTAGCCACCCCAGCTCAGCAATACACATACTACACTAATTAGACATGAAATCAAGCAACAGAAAACATGTTATTGACGCACCTAATTAACTTTTTTGTTTTTTTTGCTTTTTTTCAGGGGTTTCCTGGAAAACTCATGACGCCTCCTAACTTAAAATAAAAGACCAGCGTGTTAACGTCCCTAAATGGTTTACAGAAGAGCTAACATTAAACTCCTTGTGTCAGGAAATGAGTTTTAAGTCACCTAGAAAATATTATTAAATAAATATGTTATGCTGTTAAGAAGAGCTTATTTGCCTGACTTAACCGATTTGGTCCGGGAGGAAAATGTGTCATAATTAAAAACATTTTTTTAATTATTTGTTCTTCTTAACTATTAGGCGTATTCATAAAAATAAAACGTGAGAACTTGAGAACTCTTGTTTCTGCTTCTGCATCTTTAACGAGGAAAACATTTGCAATTCTTTGAAACTCATTCACATTATGCCGAATGAATCTTTAAGTTAAGGTTACCAAAATTAATGATAACTGCCAGACCCCGGCAAATGTAACATCTTATATTGATCTAGAGCTTTACAGCGGTTATGTGTAGATTGTTTTGACCATTTTTAATCACCATATCTGTGTCAACTTTTCAGATTATGCTTTGATCATTATGGTCTTAATATGAGCCTCTAAGGACAGAACTGTAACTAGTTTCAGCTCTTCATTATCCAGAAGGACAGTATGTATGGTGTTCGAATTTTTTACCCCTGAATTTAGCATAAGTTAAATTAATTTTCGGTGTGTGCAAAGGACAAGGAACAAGTTCTTGCTGCCTCTTCAGGGTTATTTTGCTATAATAAAGATGACTGTGTCA
>CAEGAF010181779.1:0-17732 GCA_903067075.1 Micropoecilia bifurca
AACTTGCATAAAGGTATACTTTCTATCAAAGTTTTAAATGTTGATTTTGAACCCTTTTTCATTTTGAAGAGTTGATTGTGTTTTGGAGATATTTTTTGTTTTAATGTATTGATTTTGTTTATGAACCACAGTTTGTTTTGAATAGTTGATTGTATTTCAAAGCCCATTTTGATTTGGAAGTATTGATTTCATTTTTGACCCATTTTATAATTTGCGTTTTCATGAGCTATATGCCAAAATCATCAGTATTAAAACAATAAAAGACCTGAAATATTTCAGTATGTGTGCAATGAATCTAAAATATATGACAGTTTAATTTTTATCACGACAATATGGAAAATAATGAACCTTTTCACAATATGCTAATTTTTTGAGAAGGACCTGTAAAAGGCTTTTTCTTTCTTGTCATGCGGTCCACACTCCTTCCCGGTTGGGGTCAGTAATGCTCACTTAACCCTTTTTGCAAACCGCCAATAAATCAGAAGGAGAAGGAGGAAAAAGACTATAAAACTGGAAAGTGTGAGTTTTGTGAGAAGTTTGAAACAATAGAGCATGTTATTTTAGAGTGTTATAAATATGAAGAAGAGAGAAGATATATGTTGAGAGAGTGGGAAGAGATTAAAGAAAGGTTCAATTCAACAGAATTTTTGAGGAGAGAATTGGGAAGCAAACACATTCAAATAATTATTCGATTTCTTAATAAAAGAAGGTTATTTCATAGAATTTGATTAGGGCATGATGGTAGAGAATGTGTAAAGAATAACAAAGAATAATATAAAAACTATATGCAAATAGGGTAATATAAATAGGTATGTATGTGAGTGTTAAGAGTGAAAGTTTACAGATCATCACGAGTCACACTCCATACCAGTAAGTGGCGGTAATGCTACTGAAAGTTTGTTGCCAACCGCCAATAAAAACCAAGAAGAAGAAAAAAAAAAGACTGTTGTTGATACTTTTCCTCCACACCAGCAGGTGTCGCTGTCGATGCGCCACAACATTGATTCTGGTGGCTAACAGTTTGGCTAGCTGATAGCTCTGCTGTTTGAACTCCTCCGGCGCTCAGCGGAGTTCCGCCTCGGTGTCACCGACAGACAAACGCTTTGGTTCCCGCTTCCACCGTCCATCCGTCCGGGATGTCTCTCCTGGATAAGTCCCCGAACCCCGGCAGGGTGTTGCTGGACGACACGTTGCCGCTGACGGCGCTGATCGAAGCCAGCCAGAACCTTCAGTCCCACACGGTGAGTTGACTCACCTGGCCCGCCCCGCCAGCAGCGTTTTGTCGTCGGTCAGACACGCATCTGGGCCCCCCCGCTCTTGTGTTTCTACAAGTCGGATGAACTTCTCAAGAGAGGAGTGGTTGCTGGGTCAACTATCGGACTCCGCCGTGTGTCTGTAACCGAGCGATTTGATGCCAAACTGACCTGCAGCTGTATAAAAAAAACCCAGTTTACAACTTTAAAGCGTAATTACAGTCGTCAGAACTTCCTTAGAACCACCAGATGTACTCTTGAACTCTATTTCCGGACGCTCTGACTGGGCAACTTCCTAGATATTTACCTGCTGATTTGCGCTGGAGATAAAGGAGAACGAAGCAGGACGGGACCCCCTGTCCGATAATAGGCCTAAGGCGCTGTGCGTTGACGACAGTCTGGCGGGGATCAGCTGAGTTGGCTCAGCATCCGGATGTCAGGCCTGTCATAACAGAACCGGAACCTCTGCTTCCCCCCGGTATGATCATCGTAACTGGACCTTTCTACCAGTGGAACCTACAGAGACTATTCCTGCCTTTAGTTTCCATCCAGAGCCGACCAAAGCCTTTTTGGGGCCCGATGCATATTTTCATTTGAGGGCCCTGTAGCAAACACAAAAAATAATAATAATTTGGATTTTGAGATGCAGGGTGATATTTAAGTATGTCAATTTTTTTTAACTATTGGAATGTGACATTTACGGAAAAACACTGAATTTACAGTAAATAAGTAAAGAAATTTAATATCTTATATTTCTCCAACAGAGATATCAGCCAACAGCAATGAGAGTATAGCCTATTATTTGTAGGGCTGTGTGATAATATCGATATTTTCTTCCCTAGAAAAAAAATCGATATTCATCCGCAAGTATCGTAACATCCAACTGTCACCTTGCTTACTCACTGCTTGCTTTGCTGGGAGAGTGAATAGGTCATCAGGCTTTGAGTGATTCCTTCAGATGTTAAGTGTCATGGTTAAAAATGGATGTAAGCTTTACAAATGCATGTCAGCTACAGTTTGTACTGTTTCAACTAAAAGAAACATGTTTTCTCACCACCTCTTTGATTCATTTTGTCCAGCTGTCGACTTTCAGTCTGTGTCCAACCAGAACCAGGTATTGTGTAGTTGGTGCTTTTAATCAGTTTTCAGTTAAATTAATTCAATCCAACTCTATAAAAGTCACAAAATGTCACCAAAATCACTCTGTCCCTCTAAAATCTTTCAGAAAATTTCAAAAGTGTATTGAATTGTATCGTTTGCCAAATATCGCAATATATATTGTATTGTGGGCAGAATATTGTGTATCGTATTGTGAGATTATTGTATCACTACAGCCCTAGTAGGAAGCCATTCAACTGTTGAACCAGGTTTTTCAATAATAGTGCTGGTTTGTTATCAAACCAGTTAGTACTGGTTTGTATTGGTGTTTTAAACGAAGTTGGCTGAATGAAGCTGTTATCCAAGGCTCTGATGGAGGACAACAGGTTCAGGCACAGATTCTGACTCTGGGGATGGACTTAGACTTGATGTGAAACCTGTTTACTGACGAGCCTGGAGGTACCAAACGTAAAAGCTGCTGGGTTGGTGAACATGATAAATTGTCCTTCACCCAGCAGTAGAAGTCAACATTAAACTGATTTCCAGTCAGCGGCGACCTCAGTGCTGTTCTGCTCGTCTGTTCCAGTAAATCTGCAGCTTTACAGGAAGTGATGTCAGCGCTTTTACTGTAATTCTAATGACCAGAACATTATAACAGAAACCTGACCGTTGAGCCTCAGAGCAGCTGCTTCCAGCTATGTTCCCCATGTATTATTTACATAGGATGTCCTTTTAACGTAAAGGGAAACAAGAAATCAGAATATTATTATGTTGTGAACAATTATGATTAAATGAGTTCAACTTTTCTTCCCCCCATTTCAGTCACACAGTAACCAAATAAGTGATGTATTTGCTTTTAATTATGTATATATGGTTGGTAATAGGGTGTTGCAATTAAAGTTAGGAAAATGTAGGTTTATTTGGTTTCGATTTTTCTCTTGATGGAGAGTCTGAAATAAATTAATCAATTCAAAATTCAGTTCAACCGTTAGGAATGAGTTATCATTGCTTTGTAGTCTGAACCAGTCTAGCCAGAAGCAGATTTAAAGTTGAACCAAATCCTGAAAAACTATTAAAAGGTTGTGAATTTATAATAAATATTGATTAACATAAAAAAAATATATTGAATAATGTCATTATGAATGAAATCAACTAAACCATATTCTTGATTTAACTAATATTTTGAGATTAGATGCCTTCACATAGTTAAAACGTTAAATATTTATTCATTTTTAGCAAGTGAAACTCATATATTCTCTAGTAACAGAGTGAAATATTTCTCATAACTTTGATGATTCTGGCTTAAAGAAAATGAAAACAAAAATTCAGCTTCTCAGGAAACTTAAATATTTTGATATTTCATATTCATGGAAAGTTGAGTGGAAGGAAAAAAATTGCATTAGTAATAACCGCAGCTACGAGAGGATTAACGGGTTTGAAAAGCATAAATTAATTTAGATTTTGGTGCATTTGTTGATTTTACCTTTTTTCTATTTCCTCCCAACTGCACATAACTTTTATAACGAGTAAAATATTTTTTAATTTATAAGGTAAGGTGTGATTTCTCTGAAAGTCTTTTCATTTGATTATCTATTTATGAAATGTTTTTTGCCTCTGAAATGATAAAGAATGATAAAACATGTCAAGCATTTTCTGTTTGTCATGACGGTTTAATGTCTGTTCAACCAATCACAGCAGCTCATTATAAATACTGTAAACTAGTGGAAGAAGCTAACACGTTGAACTGAATAAAGAAAATCCTGATGTCTTCTTTGTCTCTCAGGAATACATCATCAGAGTCCAGAGGGGCGTATCTTCAGATAACAGCTGGCAGGTAAACGTACCAGATACAGCCGTGGTTGTCTGGAAATGTTTTAATAATTAAAGTATGTATTTTTCAAGGTTTGTTTGACCAGCCAGAGGTTAATGTGTTGTAATTAAAACAATAGATTTTACTCATTATTCAAATTTCTTGTTCATTTTTGGAAAATCTGGATTTTTTTTCCAACCAATGTGGTTTAGGCAGCCATCTTGTTTCACAGCTTGTCCGTATGTACAGCCTTTAAATTCAGGTTCAGTCTGAGGTTATGATGGATACAGAAACATATTTTGTCATTTGTAATTTCTTTTTAATAAAAGAAAAGGATGGGAAAAGTCAGTTGAAGCTGACAGAATGTGTTTTCCACAGGTTATTCGCCGCTACAGCGACTTCGACATCCTGAACAGCAGCCTGATGGTGAGTTTCACGCTAACAGAAACAAACACTACATTAAATAAACTGCTACAGGTTTCGAATTCTGTTTGTTGGGTTAAAGCTGCTATATGTAACTTTAAAAAAAAAAAAGTTATATATTGATTGAACTGTCATGTCGTCACAGCTATGTTAACTAGCCCAGGGTAGTTCAGGCTATGCTTAAAAAAAAAAATAAAATACAAAAAATAATACAAAAAATAAATAAAATTTAAAAAAAAATTGTTCAGGCTATGCTAACTAGCTGAAGCTAGCTCTCCATTCTCCTCTTGGCGATAATCCCCAAAATAGCGACGGTAAAAAAAAACACAAGTCAGTTTGCTGTTCAATAATAGTTAAATAATAGGGTTTTTTTTCCAAAATGGTTTATTTTGTTGAGTATTTATCACCCAAACAATGTAGACATAGTTACAATACAAATACCCTTTTTCATTTCTGCACCTAAAACTTAACCAAAGTATGAAAAACTAAAATTACTACTATAACTAATTAAATCTAAACTAACACTAAACAATATTTAACTAATAAAAACTTGCAAACACACTCTAAAATCTGACTAAAACTTACTAAATTAGACAAACAAAAAGTGAAACTAAACTATAATAACAAACCCAAAACTATTATAAACTATTATAACCCTGATTTGAACATAATGTGTATTTTCAAGGACTCAGTGTAATAACAAATCTTGATGAATCACCAGGAAGTGTTTTGTGGTAAAATGGCCGTGTGACAGAAGAAGAAAAGCAGTTCAGTAACCTGAGCTGCAACGTTCCAGGCCCGTTGGTCTGGGTTTTCCCACAGCTTTGTCTTGCCTAATCTGCGTCTGATTGATGGCGGATTGCGACACTCAGACCCCCTGCTTGATCCTGTGAAACAGAGTCTAAGTTCTGCTATTTTATCCGACCAAATCTGAACTTTGACATATTTTTTTAAGATTGACTGATTTGTGCTGCGGCTCAGAAATATGCAGAATCACCAACCGGTAAATATTAGCCTTGAGATTACGCTTTTAATCAAAGTGCAGGACCAGAAAGTTAGAATGAAATCTAGATGCTTCACTTATTGGTGTGAAACTAGGGAATACATTTAATAATCTGCGTTTATGTGAGTTTTTTAAGAGCCTTAAAATGTTAAATTATACAATCTTATGCTGGTTTGTAGATGTATATATGTGATGTGTTTAGATATGTTTCATTTTTGTAGACTGCTCTCCATGAAAAGGGTAGGTAAGTATAAACCTACTGCTTTATTTGGTGAATTTATTGGTATATAAAATAACCTTTAATTTTACTTCCTTTTTGTGACGTTCCAAGGTAAACAAATCAAGCTAATCTTATCTAACTGCTTTTATTTCAACCAGAAAAGCATTCATGTCATGTTTTTATTAATTCACTTAAAAGAATATAAATTTATATCTGCTTCCTGTTCAGTGCTGCTTCTGCTAAAATAATGGTATTGCAAGGCTATAATCTGGAGCTGAGCAATAAATCAATAATATATATTGCAATAGATGTGTGATGATAATCAATAGATGACACATCTTACAGAATATTCAATGCATTCACAGAACCGCACAGCATTCTGGGAGATGTAGGCAGAGGGAAGACTTTAGCCGCTAAACCTCTTCTGGCTTGGTCAGCTACGTTGGTGGGATCAACTAACTTTTTGGTTACCTAGCAACAGCCTGTTGAGTAACGGCGCAGCAGCAGTTTCAGGTTTAGACACTGAGCCTCTTAGCTGCTTAAAAGTAAACAACATCGACGTGAAATACGAGGATTAATTAGAGAAGGTCATGCCTAACCAAACTGAAATACCTCCAGTTTGGCAAAATGTCAGAAATTTGAAACAAACAAGATCAATAGTTATTGATATCGACTGATATGTTTTTCAGCCATGTTGTTCAGCCCTATCTGGTCATGTATAATTTTTTTTTATATAAACTGTGTTTGTTTGAAACTGGAGATTTTTCTTACTGATTTGTGAATGCAGGTTTGATTATAGCAGTTTGCAGCCAAACCTTAGTAGAACCAGGTCGTACCCTGGTATCTGGCCCGGTCTGCTTACATCAGGCATCTTATTTTATACTAAAGGGATATTTTGACTCTACAAACTTCAAGTTATCTGATTTTTAACCCTTATTTGTTGGAGTAAAACCAGACATGCAGAGACCTGGTGATGAACGGGAACCGGGTCCTGTAAGACACTTGGGCTGGACCAGAACTGCAGCATTTCTCTCCACCTTTGTCCCGTCTTTTGGTCACAATCACAGGAAGCTGGCAGTGTTTCTGCTCATTTCCTGTTCTGGTTTATCGCCCCAACTTTGAACTGGTGTCTTCATCCAGCACCGAGTGGCACCAGCTTGTCTTGGGATCTGTGTTTGTTAAAGCTGCAGGATGTAACTTCTATAAAATATATATTTTTTTACATTTTTGTTGAAATTGTCACTATGCTAAATAGCTCAAGCTATGCTAAGTTAGCATAGCCACCAGGTTTTCCTTTGACAATAAGTCATTTCTCCGCCTTTAGTGTATTTGCGGGGTTGATTGACAGCGCTAAGACCCGCCTCCTGGCTCTGATTGGTTGATTTTGGTCAAAGTCCTGAATTTCTTCAGATTGGCTTCTTCAGGGAGAAGATGGAGGAGATCTATATTTTCACAGATTATTTGTCTCATAGCAAACTGTCACAATATGGTGACAGTTTTAACAGATATCTTAAAAAAATTTTTTTTATGAAAGTAAAATTTTGTAGCGTTAAATTTCATTAAAAAGCTTGTGGAAGGAGGAAAACCTCTGGATGACTTCCTGCTTTCAGGTGTGTGGAATCAGTTTGCCGCTCCCTCCAAAGAAGCTGATCGGAAACATGGACAGAGAGTTTATAGCAGAGCGGCAGAGGGGACTGCAGGCCTTCCTGGACTCCATTACCCAGCATCCCCTCATCTGCACTTCCCTGTTTGTCAAGAAGTTCCTCGACCCCAACAACTATTCTGCCAACTACACAGGTTGGTACTCAGCTTTTATATATGAAGAAGGAACTTCTGGTTGCTGTTTTCTGTGGTTAAGGAGCTCCTGGATTTCCTCAGATATTTAATCCCATCCTGAAGTGAATGTAGACTTGAGCTGATGCAGCCCTGTCTCTTTCTGCCTTTTAGAAATTGCTCTGCAGCAAGTCTCCATGTTCTTCAGGTCAGACCCAAAGTGGGAGGTTCTGGAGCCCCTCAAAGACATGGGTAAGCATCGCTCTGATGCCGCCAACCGCTGCTGCTGCTCTCTGACCTCTCAGGCCAGGAAGTGCATTGGTGTCACGAGTTTCATGCCAGCTAAAAGTGAAATTATTATACAAGACAAACCGGAGAGGATCCTGTTTTCTGTCCTTCTGATAAACATTTTAGCTGTCCAGCTAAGCAAAGCTAGTGGAATCTACTAACTCACTCGCTCTTTGGTTACCTAGCAACTCACTCCCTCTTTGGTTACCTAGCAACAACCTGTTGAGTAAATTGTGCATCAGCAGTTTCAGATTTGGACTCTGTCACCTCAAATTGCTTGAAAATAAACATTGTGAAGTGAAAACTGTGGATAAAACAGGAAATGTTGCATCATCAGATTAGCAGCATTTCAAATATTTAAAAAAAAACGTAATTAATAATCATCGATATCGACTGATGTTAAACTCATAGATTATGACAAGTTTCTCAGCCGTATAGTCCAGCTGTATTTAAAATGATCTCTTCTTCTATAAGAGAGAAACTGGAAAACGCTGGAGAAAAATGTTCTCTTATTTTGATTGATGATCTCTGGCGCTGGAGACAGAAACTCTAAGATTAGAGTTCAGAAACTGTCTATAGAATAAAAATATCTCCTTTGTTTTTGCAGACTGGGGAAATTCAGCTGCACACAAAAATTAAAGCGTGTTAAATAAATAAAAATGTATTGAAAAACATTAAGAATTATATACTTTACAACAAGGAGACGAAAACAACATAACAATACTGTGCAGTTATTAGAAAAGTCTTACTCGAGTGCGAGGAGGATGACCCTGTTTTAAAATAATGTTATGTGCTTAATAAAGACAACAGACTATTTTACATATATGAAAATTAAAAACAGTGCAGAGGAACAGATGAGCGACTTTGTATATTTGGGAAATTGTAGTTGTTAATTTTACAGAACAGCGACAGATTTGATCTTCTGAACTTGCGCCGTTACAGGAGCCACATCCTCATCCTTTGCTTCCTGATTTAGCCAATGTGACTCAAAATGCCCTTAATCTCAGAAAACTGCGTTTTAAAATGAATTATTTTCTTTTTTTGGTCAAATTTTTGGTGGTATATTAACTAAATACACTGAATTAATTATGTAAGATTTCAATATCTGTTTTGTCATTTTTCAGGATGGAGAATAAGGAAGAAATATTTCCTGATCAAAAGTAAGGAGCAGCCCAAAGAGCGCTTCCTGCTGAGCTGGGTAAGCAGGACGCCCGACTCTTCAGGTGTTCCTGTTGACCTCTGACCTGTGACAAAGGAGGAGTGTTGCTTCGAACAACAGCAGGACTCAATTAGGCTGATTCTCATTTTAATTTGTCCCTCAAAAACGCTGTAAAACCTTCTATGAAACTTTAAAATCTCAAATTTTTCCTTTAACTGGAGGATTTCCTCCTTCTGTCTCGGCTGAAAGTCGCTGTACCGATCAGTTCAGGGTGAATCAGACAGAACCGGCTCTGTTCCTGGTTCCTGACTGGTTGGGTCTGATGTTTCTGCCCATTCTTGACCTAAATCCTGCAAACGCAGCTCAGCTTTATCCTGTGTTGTTTCTGAAACCGGACAGAGTGAAAAGTTAATCCCTTAAATCAATGAACAGAGGAACAGCAGCAGGTTTTCTGCTTGACCGCCTGTTTTTGTGTCTGCAGGTGGATCTGGGTCCTGATAAGTTCCTCTCAGACAAAGACCTGCAGTCGGCCCTGAAGCTGCTCTCCAACCCGTCTGTAAGCTCCCTGCTCTCTGAGTCTGGTTGGACATCATTCAGTTGTTTTCACTCTGCACTTCTCCAGTTCCTGTTATCAGGGATTTGATGAGGAAATGGTGAAAACTGCTGCGTTGCGACTGTTTCTGACGTTTCCTCTGACAGAACCAGTCAATGAACGAGCGGGAAGTGGTTCCCTGCTTCTTCTTTTTTTTTTTTTTTTACTTTTTACTGCGTCTGTAAGCACAGAAACTGCAGAGTCATCAGAGTCCTGCTAATAAGCACAGCAGCGAACCGGATCAGAACTCATCCTGACCCGATTTCTGTTTGGAGTGTAGTTAACCCCCTTGTTCTTCAAATCTAACAAAATTGGTGTCAAATGTTTGTGCAGCAATTTTTTTCTTTTCAGTTTAACGGTATTAATAAATGTTTCCAGAGGTCATGAAAGGTCACCAACCCACTTTCTTCAAAAACAAAATTGGGGTCCATCAACTGCAGGAAAAATAGTTGTTGGTGCCGATTTTGTTTGTTCAATTTTGTTTTTCAAATGAAATTGGTGTCAAACGTTTGCAAAGTTTTGACACCAATTCCGTCAATTCTTAGTTTAATTTGGGTTTTGTTGGAGGACTGGTTGACCCTTTGACCTTTAAACTTTCATTAATGTCTTCAAAGCAAAAACGGCACAAATACAAATGTTTTTTCCAACAGACATAGCTGAGTTTATTGACACAAATTTTCTCTGGTTTGAAGATGTGTAGGGGGCTGGTTGACCTTTCATGACCTCTGGAAACATTTATTAACATCTTTAAAATGATGGCGGCACCAAAAGATTTTTTGCTTCACAAACGTTTAATGGTTGATGTGGGTCAGTACCAAGTCCTGGTGGAAATGAAACCAGCATCTCCATAAACCCAGTAAACCAGAACTGGCAGATGACCCACTAACAGTGTAGACTTCAGTCTGGACCTCCATCCTCCTGGTTCTGGTCCTGTGGGTTCTGGGTAGGGCTGTGACTCTGAGCAGCCCAGATGGTAATCATGGTCGGTTCTTTTCCAGACGGCGTATCTGAGTCCGCTGCTGTTCTCCAGCACCAGCGAGTCTTCGGCTCTGCTCATCCGGCCCTTCAGTGAAAGAGGTTCCCTCAGGGACCAGATCTGCAAGGTAACGGGCCTCCAGCTGCAAGCGTCGCCTCTCAAACAGAACCGGTACCTCGCTGACGTTTGGCCGGACCTCATCTACCTGCTTTTTCAAATACACTTTCTCTGTTGAATCAGTTCGAAACGTTTCTGCGATGTCAAAATATTTATTTCCACTCAGAGTCGGTTTACGGTTTCTCCAGTTTGCTGTGGAGAAAGTTGGACCTTAAGGTCCAGAACCTCCAGAGACTCTCTGGGGGTTTGGGCCTGGACTCTGGAGGCCAAATTGACCATTGAACCTGTTCAATGTGAACCAGTTCAATCTGATCCTGTTCAATGTGAATTTGAACCTGTTCAAACTGAACCAGTTCAATCTGAACCAGTTCAATCCGAAACTGTTCAAACTGAACCTGTTCAATGTGAACCTGTTCAAACTGAACCTATTCAATCTGAACCTGTTCAATCTGGACCTGTTCAAACTGAACCAGTCTAAACTGAACCTGTTCAATCTGAACCTGTTCAAGTTGTACTTTTCATTTCTGTCATTTCTCCCTCTAGCATGTTTGTTTTGGTTGCATTTACCCAGAATTCCTTGCTCTGTGGTCCACTTCCTGCTTTGGAAATTATCTCCAGTTCCATATTGAGGAAAGCAAACTGCTAAATCCAAATAAAGAACAGGTTATAAGATGAAAATGAGTTTTCTGTTTTCCTCTCCATTGTTTTCTGGTAAAGATTTAACGCATCATCCGCTGCTCGGCATGAAACATGGCAGGTTTCTGGAACTACTGCAGACTCTTTTAGAGCTTCCTGTGGAGCAACTGTGTGGCTTTCAGGACAAACTCCCAGAGTAGAGTAGGATCCTGGCTGGTTGAAGCGTTCAAGATGGATGTGATCCAGATGTTTTCTCCACATGAACCTAAAATCAGTCTTCCTCTCCATCTGGATGTGTCCAGGCGAAACCCAGAGAGAATCACCTGAAGAAGTACTGCAACCCCAAGAAGAGCCAGGGCCTGGAGCTGGAGCAGATCAAGCTGTTCGGCCGTCAGATCCTGGAGGTAAACGCGACGCCTGCATGCATCCGACCCGAAACGCCGACCCGCCGCTGCAGCCGTGTGTCTGTCTGTCTGTCTGTGTTCAGAGCCTGAAGCTGCTCCATGACAGCGGCCTGTTCTTCGGCCATCTGCACGCCTCCAACGTCATGGTGGACGACGGCGTGTGTCGGCTGGTGGATGTGGAGAACGGCATGCTGGGAGTTCCCTCCGTCCTGAGGCCGGCCTTCACGCAGCTGAGGAAGATCAACGTACGTGAGAACGACCTTCACGCTCACCCGTGGCGTCCCGCAAGGCGCCGTCCGCGGGCCACGTCTGTTCCCGTTAGACGTTATGTTAATTTTTGGAGTTAAGAAGCAGTTAGTCGGCGCGGGACGCAGCGCTGCTCACAGCTCGCCTTCATATCACACTCAGCACAGGCACAGCAGGCAGACCGAGATCTGCGTGTCGATAGCCTGCTAGTTCTGCAACTCACTCAGAAAATGAAAAATATTCCTGCAGTCATGAATGCCTCCAAATATTCCTGCTGTTGTTTTCTTTCTACCGGTATGTTTAACTCTTTTTTTACTTCTTTTTTGAGTGACTCGGTCTTTAGCCACTTATCGTTCTTATTTTTAATCACAGTTCTCTGGCAGTCAGTGTCACTCTTTGAGCTCACTTCACTGCAGGCCACAGTTTGAGAAAGACTGATATAGATTTACACAAAAATAAAAAATATAATTAGAGAATTAGGATGACATGCTGCAGTGTTAGGTTAAATTACGACATAAAATATTGTCAAGTTATTAAAAATACCATTAAAAACAATGAAAAAGGGTTATTTGAGTAATAAAAACAGACTATTTACAGGAAGCGAAAATAAAACTACAAACAGCAGCAGATTTATGAAGCTTATTTTAGCAGCATGAAGCTGTGATCAGATCACAAAGCACCTCCTGTTTCCACCTTCAGACTACAGAAAGCATCGACGTTTTCTGCTTCGGGCATTTTCTGTACGAGATGACGTATGGCCGGCCGCCGGACAGCGCCCCGGTGGACCAGTTCCCGTCCGCCCCCCACGCCGCCGTCGGTCTGTATCGCCACTTTAACATGGATCAAATGTCCTAACAGCTCCACATCATGTCTGACTCCTTGTCTGTGTTCAGTGTCGGTTCTGCAGTCCATCCTGTCCACAGACGCCTGCAAGAGCGGCATGCCGACGGTGCCGGCGCTCATCCAGACTCCGTGAGTCCAGAGCCGCTGCAGACGTCCAAATGCACGAGAAATGTTTGGTTTCAGTCTCAGTTGTTCGGGCTTACAGGAAAATGAAGACAATTAAATCTAAAATGAATCCTGTCAAATAAAACTAAAGGAAAGGACAAATAAAATAAAAAAGATTAATTTGACTGCAGGAAATTGTCAAACTAAACTGTGTCCACTAATCAGCATGACAGGAGTCTTCAAGCTTCTTACCAGTCATTTGGCCTAGTTAAAGGATAGCCAGTCGTCACTGTGCTATTTGGTGTGGATCAAAGGTTATAGGTTAAATGTTTGCATAAATATCCACTCTTTTAAAGAGACAGTAGACATGGAGGAAACTGGAAAAGGAGGACAGCAGAATCATTCATGTTTACCAATTTATCAGCACCAATTTCCTTAATTTTAGGAGATTGTGATCCGCTGATACTAAAATGTGAAGCAAATCTTATCATCAACCTTTGGTACCTCACCAAAGGTCTAAAAATCAGGAAAACTGCAGTGAGAGGTTTGACTGATAGACCGGCCCACCAGGTCTTCTCTGCATGTTTACAGTTAATGGTCGCTCCACTGTTGCCAACTCAGGAACCTTATTGCTGTATTTAGCAACATTTCAGGCAAAAAACAGGTATTGACCAAAACTGGAATCAGCAGCTCAGGGTTTTTTAAAAGATGGATAATTATTTAGTTATCAATTTACTTTTGTTTTGTATCTTTCAGGCTCTTCAGTGACGTCAAGCTCAAACACTCAGAAAAACTACAGATAAAGGTGAGAGTGGAAGGAGAGCTAAAAGCATTGTAGCTCAGAAATGATCAGAAACCTGACCAGATCTGTCCTCTGTCAGGTTCCCAGCCGCCTGAAGGAGGCGCTGAAGTTGGCAAAGGGAAGTTTGGAGAAGCGGCTGCATGAAGAGCAGAGGATGGTGGGTTCTGCTGGGTTTGGTCGCCGCGCAGCTTTCGCTTTGCAGACGTGGTTAGCAGTTTTCTGGATAACCTGAGTTATTACAGAAACAAAACTTTGGACCTAAAGAGGAACGATCTAGAGCAGTGGTCCCCAAACTACGGCCTGCGGGCCCAATCCGGCCCGCCACAACATTTGGTGCGGCCCCCTGAACAACACCAGAAAGAATTTTGAAATTTTTTTACATACAACTTATTTTCCGTACTATAAGCCGCTACTTTTTTCCCTAGGCTTCGAACCATGCGGCTTATAGGCCGGTGCAACTTATATGTGGATTTTTCTTCAACCACCAGGGGGCTCTTTAGCTGGAAGTGAATCACTGGAAGTTAAAATTGGAAATGAAAGAAGAAAGCGCCCATTAACCCTTTAAAGCCGGATTTTCGAGCGTCTGCCTAAATAAACCTTCCTTATTTTAATTGTAAGTAGTTTTTTAAATGTCCTGTGAGATTATATACTTACCCATGTATCCATAAGAACCGGAACTTTCAATATCCAGCAAGTTATTTCCGAAATATACCGTCTATTAACCGAGTGCCCCCCAGATTAATTACACTCTCTACAGCTGCAAAGTTTCCGTCTTAACCAGATATTTGCTGGAAAGTACAACGTCTCCCCTTTCAGAAACCGTTGGAATTTTTCAGTTAGCGCTACGTGTGGTGGAATTACGGTACTGCAAATTTAGATGTGTCTCCGTCGACGCGTTCCAGTTAAGAAGAGTTAAAACAGAATTAGGTTGTATAAGGAATTGAAATTTGAGATTTGAGAATGTTGTTGATCAGTTAAATAGCATTGAGGGGAAAAGAAGATTTTTTGTTTTTTTTAAAAATAATACTGGGATCATTATGAAAATTTGTGGCATAGATATTATGATCCAATAGATGGTTCTGGTTCTGCTCTGCATCCCCAGAACCAAAAACAAGCATGGAGAAGCAGCATTCAGCTTCTAGGGACTGCATCATAAATCTGGAACAAACTTCCAGAAAACTGCAACACAGTTTCCTTTAAATCTACAGTCATGGCTAAATGTTTTGAGAATGATTCAAATGCAATTAATTGCTTAATTGCTATTAAGCAATTAATTGCAAAGTCAACATTTGCTTAGAAAATGAACTTTATCTCCCCAAACACATTTCAACTTCATTGCAGTCCTGCCTTAAAAGGACCAGCTAACATTGTTTCAGTGATTGCTCCATTAACACAGGTGTGGGTGTTGATGAGGACAGGGTTGGAGATCAATCTGTCATGATCAAGTAAGAATGACACCACTGGACACTTTAAGAAGAGGCTGGTGCTTGGCATCATTGTTTCTCTTCTGTGAATCATGGTTATCTCTAAAGAAACACGTTCAGTCATCATTGCACTGCAAAAAAATTGCCTAACAGGGAAGAGTATCGCAGCTAGAAAGATTGCAAGAACTTATAGGAGAAAGGCTCCATTGTTGCCAAAAAGACTCCAGGGCGCCCAAGGAAGACCAGCAAGCGCCACGACCGTCTGTTAAAAGTGTTTCAGTTGCGGGATCAGGCTACCAGTAGTGCAGAGCTTGCTCAGGAATGGCAGCAGGCAGGTGTGAGAGCATCTGCAGGCACTGTGAGGCGGAGACTCTTGGAGAAAGGCCTGGTCTCAAAGAGGGCAGCAAAGAAGCCACTTGTCTCCAGGAAAAACATCAGGGACAGACTGATATTCTGCAAAAGGTCCAGGGAGAGGACTGCTGAGGACTGGGGGAAAGTCATTTTCTCTGATGAATCCCCTTTCCGATTGTTTGGGACATCTGGAAAACAGCTTGTTGGGAGAAGACGAGGTGAGGCTGCCACCAGACTTGTCTCATGCCAACTGTAAATCATCCTGAAACATTCATGGTTGCTTCTCAGCCAAGGAAGTCGGCTCTCTTACAGTCTGGCCTAAAAACACAGCCATGAATAAAGAATGGTACCAGAATGTCCTCCGAGAGCAACTTCTCCTAACCGTACAAGAGCAGTTTGGTGATGAATAATAATCAATTTAATTTATAATGCACTTTTCATTAATAAAAATCTCAAAGTGCTACATGGTGTATCTAAAAACATAAAATCAACAATCAAAAACAATAAAAAAGACTGTCATTTAAAAGTGGAGTAGGTTTGTCTAAAAAGGAAAGTTTTCAAGCCAGTTTTAAAATCAGACAATAATTGCGGGGCTCTCAAATAGTCTGGGAGAGAATCCATAGACGAGGAGCCACTGCAAAGGCTCCATCACCCAGAGTCCTTAGTTTTGATCGAGGAAGGTGGAGAAGATTGCAGGCTTGGGATCGTAAGGGTCTAGAAGGTGAATGTGAAGTAAGGAGGTCCTTCAGGTAATCAGGTGAGGCTCCATATAGACAGTGATGGGTGATAAGTGCAATTTTATATTGAATCCTGTAAGTAACAGGAAGCCAGTGAAGCTCGTAAAGAGAAGGTGTGATATGGTCACATTTACGAGCTTCACTCGGATCCTGGCAGCTCTGTTTTGGATATACTGAAGCCTCTGAAGGTGTTTTCACTCCAATGAGCAGCGAGTTACAGAAGTCGAGCCTGGAGGAGACAAAGGCTGGATGAGGGTCTCAGCATTAGAGCGGGACAGAGATGAGCGAAGGTTGGAAATATTGCAAAGATGAAAAAAACAGGTTTTAAACAGGTGCTTAATGTGATTTTCACATGTGAGATGAGAGTCCATTCGAACTCCGTCGTCAATGCCGTTTCCAGCATGATGGAGCATCTTGCCATAAAGCAAAGGTGATGACTAACTGGCTCAGGGAACAAAACACAAGAGATTTTGGGTTCACCGCCTGGAATCTCCCCAGATCTTAATCCCATTGAAAACTTGTGGTCAATCATGAAGAGGCGGGTGGGCAAACAAAAACCTAGGAATTCTGACAAAATGCAAGCACTGATTGTGCAAGAATGGACTGATATCAGTCAGGATTTGGTTCAGAAGTTGATTGAGAGCATCATGCCAGGGAGAATTGCAGAGGTCCTGCAAATATTGACTTGCTGCGTTAACTCATTTTAACTGTCAATAAAAGCATTTGTTACTCATAATATTATTGCAATTGTATTTCTGTATGTGATGAAAACATCTGACACATGAAAACCAGAGGGCAGCAGATCATGTGAAAATATAATATTTGTGTCATTCTCAAAACCTTTGGCCATGACTGTAGACTAAAACGTAATAAATGAAAACAATAATCAATAATCTCAGGTGTAACGATGACAAAATGTAATATTTCAATTGGTGACTTTGCATTAATTCTGTGACTTTGTAGTTTTGTGTTTTTATGATGTAAAGCACTTTGAACTGCCTTGTTGCTGAAAGCTGTAGCTTGATTGATTGACTGAGTGGTTCCGTCTTTCTGCAGCTGCATCAGCACCGGCGGCTGACCAGAGCTCAGTCTCACTATGGCTCCGAAGAGGAGAAGAAGAGGAGGAAGATCCTGGCAAGAAAGGTCAGACACAGAGCAGCTGCCGCTCAGGTTCAGCGTTTATCTGACGATTCTGAGCAGAAACGTCTCTGAAGCCGATTTTGTCCCTGCAGAAATGCAGACAGTCGACGTGTGAGAACGAAGAGGACGTCTCTGTCCGAAACAACAACAACTCTGGTAGGTCACGACTAGGGCTGTAGTGATACAATAATCTCACAATACGATACACGATATTCTGCCCCCGATACGATATATATTGCAATATTCATCAAATTATACAATTCAATACACTTTTGCGATTTTCTGAAAGATTTTAGAGGGACAGAGTGATTTTGGTGACATTTTGTGACTGT